>WNWK01007211.1:0-96517 GCA_009830355.1 Cherax destructor | reverse complement strand
GGGGGTGGAGTGTGGGTTGTAGTTTGTATTGGGATAGTGTGCTTGGTTGTTGGGTGTTGGGGTGGTTCTGTGTGCTCACTCTTGTTGCTCTACCCTGCTCTGGTTGTCCTCTGCTGATTCTGTCCTTGTCTCTCCTCCAAGCTCCTTTCGCCTTTGTGTCCTCTCCCTCAGCTGCTGTCGTTCTTTTTTTGTTCTGTCCCGGTCTAGGAACACCTTCCTGTATTCTTCCGTTTCCTTCAATCGTGTTTTCTCTTGGAGGGTTCTGTCCCTCTCTGTTTCTGTCCTGAGGGTTCTCAATCTCCTTTCTTTCTGCCTGCCGTCTTTCAGTGTGTCCTTCCCTCTCTCTCATTCAGCAAATGAATAAACACTGCCTTTGCCCTCTCCTCCTCCCATTGCCTTTCCTCTGCAGTTCTGGTTCCTGTCTGTACATGGCCATTTTCTCCTTTGTTTTTCCTGTAGCTCTTGGTGGCATGCTCTTACCTCTGCATTTGCCCTATTCCCCTCTCCACCTGCTCCCAGCTGCTCACACCCATCACTCCTTGGCCCTGCTTGGTAGGCAGATACGGTTGTAGCGTAAGTTATATCACCTTCCTTCCCGATGGGCCGCCCTAATGCTGTGTCTTTTCTGGTTGACCCCCCTGTAACCTGCTTCAGCCTGTTTACCTCATTTTCCAGGAACTTTATCCTGGCTACTGCAGCTTCGACTTGCGACTCCCAATTATTCTTCCTCTCCTCCAACCTCTTTTCCAATTTCACAGAAAGCTCTGCCTCCATTTTTGCAGAAAGCTCTCCTAGTTTTCTCCCCCACTCTTGTTCCATCCTCCTGCACTGCTCCTCCATCCACTCCCCCCACCAGGACCCTTCTCCTCTGGTCCCAGGTTACTTCGAGTCCTCATGGAGAGAAAGTGAGAGAGAGAGGTTTCGGTGACCAGAGGGAGAAGTGAGGAGGGAAGGGTGGAGAAGGAGAGGTATGAGGAGAGAGAGGGAGAGATGGGGGGAGAGAGAGGTGGGGAGAGAAAGATGGGGAGAGAGAGATGGGGAGAGAGAGAGATGGAGAGAGAGAGAGAGAGAGAGAGAGAGAGAGAGAGAGAGAGAGAGAGAGAGAGAGAGAGAGAGAGAGAGATGGAGATGGAAAGAACGTTTTAAGCAGTTGCTTCAAAGGTGAGTGTGTTGACACCTAAGTGCGTTACTGGACGAGTCTCTCTCTCTCTCTCTCTCTCTCTCTCTAGGCGAGTGAGGTGTGGTAAGTTATAGAGAGCGAAACGTTGTCACAATAAAATGACACATTAGTCTCTTGTGTGTCCTTTTATCTAACAATCAGGGGAGTTGCTGGGTCAGTAGCTTAATAGTCATGTTGCTAGGCGAGTGCGTCATGCTGCTAGGCGAGTGCGTTATTGGGTGAGTAGGTTGAGAGGTGTGTTGCTAGATGAGTGTTGTATAGTGTGTAACTGCATGAGTGTGTTGCTCGGTTAGTGTGTTGCTAAGTGTGTTTCCAGGTTAGTGCTTTTCCTGGTGAGTGTGTTACTGTGTTTGTTAGTGTGACTTTGTAAATGATCCAAATCGGACCGAAACGTCGTCCTATTAGTAATAGGTAACTTGATGCTATCATGGCTTCTACCTTTGTTGTATTAGGTAACACGTCGCCTTGTTAAATGAAATGACCTAGAAAAGTTGCCTAGGTAGGTATTTTGCAAGGTAATGTGTTGTTGAAGGAGTGAGCTTCTAGCTGAGTGTGTTGCTAGGCTAGGTGAGTCCTTTGTGAATGAACTGCTGAGCTTATTGCTGGGTGAGTGTGTGTTGCTAGTTGAGTGCATTACTTGAGTGTTACTGGTGAGTGCATTGATCGGTGAATGTTTCTTCCAGGTGTGTTGCCATGTGAGTGCGTTGCTAGGAGACCATTGATAGGTGTGTTGTTTGGCGAGCGTATTGCTAAAGTGTGTTACGTGTGTTGAGTGTATTTCTTGGGGTGTAGCTAGGTGAGTTTGCTGCTGTGTGTACTCACCTAATTGTGGTTGCAGGGGCCGAATTACAGCTGTTGTCCCCATGTGTGTGTGTGTCGCTGGGTGAATGTGTTGCCAGGTTAGTGTTGCTAGGTGAGTATGGAGATAGGTGCTTTGTGACTGGTGACGGTCTCTTGATCCAAAGAATTGGGTAATCCTACCTTTCTTAGGATCAAACCTGATTACAAACCCTTCTCCATGCACTATTTGACACCTAAAATACTACTACTAACAATAATAAAATAACACTAATGATGAAAATAACTATAATATAATGAAAAATAACTATAATAATATAATGAAAAATAACTATAATAATATAATGAAAAATAAAAAAATACAATAATACTAGAAATTACTGTGAGAGATTATGGTGACCAGTGCTGGGGTAAAGTGGATGACAGGAGGTGGTTGTGACAGTGTTGGTGACTAGGGAGGTACTGTAGACGTGCTTCAGAACCTGTTGCTTTCTCTCTCCATATTACCCATGTTTTTATTGTTATTATTTCCATCATTTGCTCTTCAGTGGGGACGGGTGAGGATGCTGTAGTTCAGGTTATCGGAACTGTGATGTCAGTGCTCTTCAGGCGAGGCAGTACTATTATTAATACGTACCACTATTTTTATTACTATTACTACTACTCTTGTTAATATTACTATTTTTATTACCGTTATTACTATTGTTACTACTACAAATATTATTAATATTGTTTAATAAAAGGGAGGTGGTGGTTTAACTTGGGTTAAGTAAACTACAACAAATATTTAAAGATCACCCACTCCCCCAAAACAAAACAAAAAAACAACATTAATCAGCCGAATCTTAAACAATAAACTTTATGGTGTAGGATTGTGTAGTGACACTGCTGCCTGGCCGAAGTGCTACCTGGTGACACTGCTGCCTGGCCCAGGTACTACCTGGTGACACTGCTGCCTGGCCGAGGTGCTACCAAGAGATATAACAAGGTGAACTATCCTAGCTACAGCAACCAGACCTTCACTCACATTGATCAAGTCTTTTTCCCCCAGGACAGGTGTCATGCGATGGTTACCATGGTGTCATGTGATGATTACCATGGTTACTGGCAAGTGGTGGTCACCTTGGTTAGTGCCATGTGTTGCTGACCATTGTTAGTGTCATGTGTAAGTTTCCAGCTATGTATTGGCACTGTGTTGCATGTATTGGCACTGTGTTGCAAGTTAAATTCGTGCTTATTTTTTTATTTCTATCAATGTGGTCATTCATTTTGTTTATCCACAATGTTATCCAGATCCTTCTCTAAGTTCTTATCCACAATGTTATCCACGTTTTTATCCATGTTTTATACAAACTGATATCCACTTTCCTCTCTATGTTATCTTCCTTAATATCTATATCACCTTTGTTTTTATCTGCGCTTTTGCTTGGGATATCCACGTTATTTTCCACATTCGTTAGGCTTTTTATGTACGTTATCCACATCAATTTTATGCACATTGTTATAAGTAATAGCGTTATTTTTGCTATCCTCTTTCTCAGACCCATTATCCATGTTATTTGCGTTGTTACACATGTTATCAACGTTTCTACAGTTCTTAAACTAACTTAAACGTTTCACTAAGAAACACCAGCTTTAAAATCAAACTGAAGAGGAATTCTCTCGTTATCTCAGAGGAACACATATCTTAAAACACACCAACACGTTAATCAACGATGAGTGGTGAAATTTTTTAGAAGAGGAGATTGGAAATTGTCGAATGAAAAATCAGTATGCCAAATATGCTTTTTTTCTGTCAAAAAGCAATTGAGACCAACACAGGCCTATATATATATCAAAGCTGCTTTGCTAAGTAAGATTTACTATAATCTCAAGTTTAAGTAGGCATGTAAGTAATATAGTGAGAATTATATAGATTTATCATAAGGTAACCCAATAAAATCAAACTGATTTATTTCTGATCAGAAGAGATTCAAGTTACTATAGAAAAACCAATTTGATTAATAAAATTAGCATATTAAAAACTCACACAATCTGAAATCAAGGCAAAGCTTCCACTGAGAAAAAATACATCAGCCCTAAAAGTTTAAAGCAGATCAGAAGATTCATTATGAATTTATTGCACAGAGTCCAACAAAAATTTGCACCTACACGACCTAAAGCCAGAAAGTTTTTCCATGTACGAATCAGCCATTAAATATTAATAATGTTCATCATTGCTGTATTTTATTCAGTGGAAAGTGTTAACCTGTAGGGGTCACAACGCCTGTGCAATGTGATACATTCAGATTCTATCCATGAGCTTGTGAGAAGCTCTTGGATCAAGAGCTTCTCACAAACATCATGGCAAACAAACCCTATAATGTAAAATAATAATATACCATTTTGAGATTAATAGTGGCAAAATTTGTACATTATGTACCCAGTTGTTTAATAAAACCCACTTATTTACTTACATCCATACTTACTTAAAGCTTAAACAATGGTAAATCTTACTCGGAGAAAAGTTTGAATTTATTTTGGGATGTACCGATCCAACTTTCCCTCTTTTGGGGAAAACTGAAACACTGATTTTCAGGCGATGATTTCTGAGTGTCTTTTCAAAATACCTTCAGCCTTCAAATCCAAAAAGTTAATAACTGTCTCTGAGCGAACTCATATATAATGTGTTGGTATATTTTAGGATATTTTTTACCCTCTGAGATAAGAAAATTCCTTTTAATTTTGGCCTCAAAGTTATTGTTTTTTAGTGGAAGGTTTGAATTAGTTTTGCCATTTATATTGAAGAAATCGGAATTTTAGAGTCCATGTGATGTCTTATGAATACCAAATCTGATTGGCTTCGAATCTTCTTTACTGACATTTATCTGCATTAACAACATATGCTACACTCTGCACTATTCCAATTGCGTGCATCGAGGCACAGGGGACTGGGGTTATGCAATACATTGGATAACTTTCTGGGATCGCGCAGCGACCGAGAAAGTGATTTAACAGGAATAAAATGTTAACACCATTCTACAAATAAAATAGCCAAATCCTCATTCTACACACTTGACTGTCACTCTTCACCATCGTTAAATTAAGAGGCACCTTTTTTAACATTTAACTGCGCTACCGAGAGTTTTTGAATGTTAATGGAGGCACTCCACGATACTGAGAGTGGGTACAACAACTCTAGTATATAGGGCATAGACACATGCAAAGTGTTCCAAGAATGTTTCTAGTTACCATAAACAACCATTGAAAATTTAAAGCCAGTTCAATGAGGCTTTCTCGAATTATAAGCAAATTCTAAACAAGTTGGAACAATGAAAAAAATTGAAGAAAAATTTCCCTTGAAGGTTTTTCTTCACGGATACCTAATTTTGCTAATAATAATCTGCTCTTTCCAGGAAATCTAACTTGAAAATTTCTAGAACTGTTTCTGTTCAAGCAGCAATTTCTTTTCCGGTCTTCTCATAAAATATAAAAAAAAAATCTTAAGTATATTAAAAATGACGAATTTTCTACAATCGTAATGTATCGAACAATTACAGTAGTTAGTTCATGGTTCGAAAAATCCATAGTGGCATCAACGCTCTAAATTTTTTACTACATTATCACCTAGTTTATCCAATCTGGCTTTGTTTCATCCTTTTCATGCTATTTCTCTTGATATTTAGAATTGTTGCTTTCAGTCTGCTCCATATTAATACACTTAAATAGTTTGATTCGGTTTGTATTACTTATATTTTAGATCACCTTACTGAAGTAAACTCCTCAGTTACTGGCAACCATCATAAATATTATTTTGTATCACTAAAATTTGTGTTAATTTTGGATCAGTTGTTGTTTTCTAGTTTCTCTGTTACTTTGCATGATTGGAAGAGGTCACTATCTGAGATCAGAATGAGATCCAGTGTTGTTTTTTTATAATTAACCGACTTGATAATTTATGTTAGCCAGTCCATTAGCTGTTTAGGCTCTTAACAGACTGTTTCAATTGATTTTTGGAGCATTAGAGTTAGCAATTATTGTCTTTCTGGAGCTACTCATTTCATTAATTTTGTCATGCAAGAGAAGGTCATTCTGCTGTCTTTGTTTAGGGGGGGGGACTATATACTACACTGAACTGAATTTTCATTGTCTTGAATTTTATCATATACTGAGCCATCATGCTATCAGTCGCATGAATTCAGTTCACTGTTAACTTACAGAGTTGCTCGACAATTTTTTTTTACGAGTGCAAGCTTTGTTGAAAACATTGAATCCAGAAACTTATTTCCGTCAAAAGGCTGCTTTAACTAAACAAAGATCAACTCAGAGCAATACTATCTGTACGCTCTGATGATCTGTAAGCAAATAATTCGCGATGGTTAAAAAAAAAATATCAACACGAGACAAACTGGAAGATTATTACAGAGTTCCTAGGTTTGGATTCCAATCCTTCACACGTCACATCGTAAAAATAACAGATCTTCACGTGTCACAACGTCTCTGTCAGTTGGGATACCTGGAGAGGGTTCCGGGGGTCAATGCCCCTGAGGCCCGGTCTGTGACCAGGCCTCGAATCTTAAATTTCTGGCCTCGCAGGTTACGTGAATATAACTTGACAAACTGTCTCTTGCGTCCTACTTATCCCATTTTACCTGATATTGCCTCTAAGTCCTCATCCACTTCACCTGATATTGCCTCTCAGTCCTCATCCACTTCACCTGATATTGCCTCTCAGTCCTCATCCACTTCACCTGATATTGCCTCTCAGTCCTCATCCACTTCACCTGATATTGCCTCTCAGTCCTCATCCACTTCACCTGATATTGCCTCTCAGTCCTCATCCACTTCGTCATATTTAGCCATTCTGAGAAGTGGGAATTTTTCACTTCCAACGTCGCTTAAATTAAGTCTGTCTTACTTAACAAGCTTGTCAGGGAAGACGTTGCCCCACAGTTCATTATAATCTAGACCGTCGTAGATTGCACACATATCCTTAAGTAACGCATTTACAGCCGAGATATTGTTAGGTAAATAGACAGATGCAACTAGTGTCAACCGTAACAGATTTGTCAAGCCATAGCGGCTTGCCAAAGCTCCTGGAGAGCGAAACGTTGCCACAGTAAAATGCCACACTAGTTGCATATGTGTCCATTTATATAACATTTTTCGGTAATTCCTCCATCATTACTGACCAATATATTGATCAGTGTGTAGGCGTCTATGTCATGGGTTTGCCGGAAACTCTGTAACTACCAGTCTCCTGTTGTCCATGAATATCGTTAAGAGGACTTTGAAACAGTTAAAAATCTCTTCTGATCTCTGCTTAAAGCTATTCTATTATGGTAAAAAAAAATATTCTTAATTGTGTCTTTTGCTTCCTACGCAAACTTATGAAATATATCCTTGATCCTTACATCCTTAATCCTTACATCTTGGAGTCATGTCCTCCTACCCTTGTGTCTAAGGCAGAATTTCATATTTTGATGTCCAACGTCTTAGTTCCTAAAATGCTCTACCTGCTCTTCCTCCCTTGGATTTGGCTGGGCAATTTGAGGTAATCCTGGGGATCTGGCTGGGCAATTTGAGGTAATCCTGGGGATCTGGCTGGGCAATTTGAGGTGATCCTGGGGATCTGGCTGGGCAATTTGAGGTGATCCTAAGGATCTGGCTGGGCAATTTGAGGTGATCCTGGGGATCTGGCTGGGCAATTTGAGGTAATCCTGGGGATCTGGCTGGGCAATTTGAGGTGATCCTAAGAATCTGGCTGGGCAATTTGAGGTGATCCTGGGGATCTGTCTGGGCAATTTGAGGTAATCCTGGGGATCTGGCTGGGCAATTTGAGGTGATCCTAAGGATCTGGCTGGGCAATTTGAGGTGATCCTGAGGATCTGGCTGGGCAATTTGAGGTGATCCTGGGGATCTGGCTGGGCAATTTGAGGTGATCCTGGGGATCTGGCTAGGCAATTTGAGGTGATCCTGGGGATCTGGCTGGGCAATTTGAGGTAATCCTGGGGATCTGGCTGGGCAATTTGAGGTGATCCTGGGGATCTGGCTGGGCAATTTGAGGTGATCCTGGGGATCTGGCTGGGCAATTTGAGGTGATCCTGGGGATCTGGCTGGGCAATTTGAGGTGATCCTGGGGATCTGATTGGGCAATTTGAGGTGATCCTGGGGATCTGGCTGGGCAAGTCAGGGAGTTGTTCGGCCAACACATCAAACGTGTTGCGCAAAGTAATGTTGTTAACTACTGCAGGATTTCTGAACTTGTTCCCATTTTTTCTCTTGTTAATTGGCTGGGATCCTCCCTTGCGCATAATTGATGTTCAGAGGGAGAGGGAGAGAGAAGTGGAGAGAGAGAGAGATAATACAGAGATCTCAGGGAACGGTACAATAATCAACACAACATGCGGAGTTTAGCTTCTTGTTAGGTAAATTGCCATAGATGAAACTAATGTGACATTTTGTTTCATCTGTGTCCATTTAGCTAAGATTATGTCGGTAATTATATCATTATTACCCTTTTAGCATCTTAGTGAGAAAACGTTTCATCCACTAACAATTCTCACGAGTGAGAATTAATGAAGTTTCAGGTAGACGAAACATCTTTCCAATAGAGAGCGATAAACCGCATATTTTTGTCTTATTAAAATCCTTGTCCTTATATAATATCAGCGATAATTATTCATGGAATAGTGGCTTACTTGACTCCATAGCAAGCTAGTTTTAGGTTTGGCTTGTCATGGTTTCGAATCTTGCCCAATCCCTAAGTTGTTCACAGTCATGTTAATGCGATTATCGTAATTATGATGAAATTTTTTGGAGATTGAGCAAAGAATTTTCAGGGACTAGCAAGTCACCAACTAAATCATGAATTTTCCCAACATGAGACAAAACTGATGGTTATTGTGTTCGTAAGTTTGTGTTCAAGCTCTTCACACGTGACGACGTAACTGTCGCAGATCTTCACACGTCACAACGTAAACAGTGGAAGTTCTGGTGCTGGTGGTCGTGTTGGTGGAGGTGATAGTAGTGGTGATACTTGTAATGGTGGTTGTGGTGGTGGCAGTAGTGGTGGTGGTGGCAGTTGTGGTGGCAGTAGTGGTGGTGGTGGCAGTTGTAGTGACAGTAGTGGTGGAGGTGGCAGTTGTAGTGACAGTAGTGGTGGAGGTGGCAGTTGTGGTGACAGTAGTGGTGGAGGTGGCAGTTGTGGTGACAGTAGTGGTGGAGGTGGCAGTTGTGGTGATACTTTTAGCAGTGGTGGTGGTGGTAGAGGAGATGGTAGAGGAAATGGTGATGGCAGTGGCAGAGGAGATGGTGGTGGTGACGGCAGTGGTAGAGGAGATGGTGGTGGTGACGGCAGTGGTAGAGGAGATGGTGGTGGTGACGGCAGTGGTAGAAGAGATGGTGGTGGTGACGGCAGTGGTAGAAGAGATGGTGGTGGTGACGGCAGTGGTAGAAGAGATGGTGGTGGTGACGGCAGTGGTAGAAGAGATGGTGGTGGTGACGGCAGTGGTAGAAGATGGTGGTGGTGGTGACGTCAGTGGTAGAAGAGATGGTGGTGATGGTGGTGGTGACGGCAGTGGTAGAAGAGATGGTGGTAGTGACGGCAGTGGTAGAAGAGATGGTGGTGGTGACGGTAGAAGAGGAGATGGTGGTGATGGTGGTGGTGACGGTAGAAGAGATGGTGGTGATGGTGGTAGTGACGGCAGTGGTAGACGAGATGGTGGTGATGGTGGTGGTGACGGCAGTGGTAGAAGAGATGGTGGTGATGGTGGTGGTGACAGCAGTGGTAGAAGAGATGGTGGTGATGGTGGTGGTGACGGCAGTGGTAGAAGAGGTGGTGGTGGTGGTAGTGGTAGAGATGGTGGTGGTGGTGGTAGTGGTAGAGATGGTGGTGGTGGTGGTAGTGGTAGAGGAGATGGTGGTGGTGGTAGTGGTAAAGGAGATGGTGGTGGTGGTAGTGGTAAGGAGATGGTGGTGGTGGTAGTGGTAAAGGAGATGGTGGTGATGGTAGAGGAGATGGTGGTGATGGTAGAGATGGTGGTGGTGGTGGTAATGGAGGTGGTAGAGGAGATGGTGGTGGTAATGGAGGTGGTGGTGGTTGAAGAGATGGTGGTGGTAGTAGAGGTGATGGTGGTGGTGGTAGAGGAGATGGTGGTGGCGGTAGAGGAGATGGTGGTGGTAGAGGAGATGGTGGTGGTGGTAATGGAGGTGGTGGTGGTGGTGGTAGAGGAGATAATGGTGGTGGTAGAGGAGATGGTGGTGATGGTAAAGGAGATGGTGGTGATGGTAAAGGAGATGGTGGTGGTGGTAGAGGTGATGGTAAAGGAGATGGTGGTGATGGTAAAGGAGATGGTGGTGATGGTAAAGGAGATGGTGGTGATGGTAGAGGAGATGGTATTGGTGGTAGAGGAGATGGTGGTGGTGGTAGAGGTGATGGTGGTGGTGGTAGAGGTGATGGTGGTGGTGGTAGAGGTGATGGTGGTAGAGAGGATGGTGGTGGTAGAGGACATTGTGGTGGTAGAGAAGATGGTGGTGGTAGAGGAGATGGTGGTGGTTGAAGAGATGATGGTGGGTGAAGAGTGGTGGTGGTAGTGGTGATGGTGGTGGTGGTGGTAGAGGAGATGGTGGTGGTAGTGGTGATGGTGGTAGATGTAGTGGCAGTAGAGATAGAAATGGTAGAAGTAGTTGTAGTGGTGATGGTCGTAGAAGTATTTGTTGTAAAAATAGTGGTGTCCTCGGTGATGGTGGTTGAGGTGGTGGTAGTATTAGTAGTGATGATGGTGGTGGTGGTGGTAGTAGTAGTAGTAGTGATGATGGTGATGATAGTGGTTGTGTTTTTAGTGTTAGTGATGATGGTGATAGCGGTAGTGAAGGTGGTGGTGATAGTGGTAGTGATGATGGTGGTGATGATTGTGATGGTAGTTGTGATGGTATTCGTAGTCGTGGTGGTGATGGTAGTGGTGGTAGTGGGTTATAAAATTTACAAGGCACTGGAGCAGTGTGACATTCACAGTTTGTCAACCTAAAAATCAGTTGAGAACAATATCAAGTTGCTTGTTGACATTGCCAGGGTTCAGTGAGGCAGTGTAACTGTCACTACGACTACAGCAAGCAGAGCAGTGTAACTATCAGTACGACTACAGCAAGCAGAACAGTGAAACTATCACTACGACTACAGCAAGCAGAGCCGTGTAACTATCACTACGACTACAGCAAGCAGAACAGTGAAACTGTCACTACGACTACAGCAAGCAGAACAGTGTAACTGTCACTACGACTACAGCAAGCAGAACAGTGTAACTGTCACTACGACTACAGCAAGCAGAACAGTGTAACTGTCACTACGACTACAGCAAGCAAAACAGTGTAACTGTCACTACGACTACAGCAAGCAGAACAATGTAACTATCAGTACGACTACAGCAAGCAGAGCAGTGTAACTGTCACTACGACTACAGCAAGCAGAACAGTGTAACTGTCACTACGACTACAGCAAGCAGAACAGTGTAACTATCAGTACGACTACAGCAAGCAGAGCAGTGTAACTGTCACTACGGCTACAGCAAGCAGAACAGTGTAACTGTCACTACGACTACAGCAAGCAGAACAGTGTAACTGTCACTACGACTACAGCAAGAAGAACAGTGTAACTGTCACTACGACTACAGCAAGCAGAACAGTGTAACTATCACTACGACTACAGCAAGCAGAACAGTGTAACTATCAGTACGACTACAGCAAGCAGAACAGTGTAACTATCAGTACGACTACAGCAAGCAGAACAGTGTAACTATCAGTACGACTACAGCATCTTAACTAATGTACAAATATATTTCAAGCAACATAATAAACACAAGTTCTATAGACACAGTACAAAATATATTCGTAATATGATCCAAGTCAGCCGTAATACGTCACCCTACGCTGACATCAGCACCAGTGTGGCAGAAGTGTCACTGAGTGAAGGACGTGAGAAGCTGTGACGGCAGCTTCCAACGGATTAGTGGTTGTGGCAGAAGCATCAGTAATACTAGTGACAGCAGCAGCAGCAGCAGCAGCGGCGGCTGCTTCTGCAGCAGCTGCAAATAGTATCAGCAGCGGCTGCAGCAGTAGCAATATCAGTGGTGGCAGTGAAGATGGTGATTCTTGTGGTGCTTTCGCTGTAATTGATGGTGCCAGTTCTGGTGCAAACAGCAACTGGGGTGGTGGGGGTAGTGATGAAAGTGGTAGTTCTGGAGGTAGTGATGGTTGTGGTAGTATTGATGGGGGTGATGTCGCTGGCAGTCATGACGGCAATGAAGGTAGATAGTGATGGGGGGAAGTAGATTATATATCGAACAGGTATAATATGATAGACAGTCCTCGATGATGGACTGACTTTCTTGAGTTATCCTGGGTGGATAACCCTCCCGCGTTAAAAATCCGACCAAAGTCTTACCTTATATCTTATGAAATATGTAGAAGTGCAACCTAGGATAACTTTCCCACAGAATACATTCTTAACAGATTCATCAGTATTGTCTGGAATATAGAAAGTTTACAGTAGCGAATCAAGTAACGAATTAATTCCAAGATCATTTAGTCAAATTCAGCCATAAGCGGGTAAAATAATAAGCTGATTTTTTGAGGATTCATTAAAAGTGGAGGCTATAAATAACATACTAAAATTCCCCGGAATGAGAGACAAGGAAAGCCTTGAAATTCATGATGGCCGCCATGTTGATGATTTCGTATCGATAATAATGAAATTTATAAATTTTCAACAGGTGATCAAACAATGTGTGTGTTAATTGTATATGTAGTTTCATGTGGAATTCATTTATGTGTGAAAGTTCATTATGAAAATATAAAATGTCAGACAAGAAATCAGTAGTTAAACTAAATCCATTTAGGTAAAATATGACATTTTTCAGGTAAAAAAAAATATTTTAATAACTGAATTTTAAACAATGAAAAACATATTAATTATCACTTTCATAAAGTGTGAAAATGCTTTCACAACACCATTATTAAATCAGATTAAGTTACGTCATTAATACCTTCATTACATGATTGCTGCGACTTACTCAATGGACTCGTTTGAAAGAAACTGTCAAATGAATAATGTATGTGTATTTCCAGACACTCTACATAGGTTACATAAGAATTGTTACATTTTCAAGTACCACAGATACAGCGGAATCATCTCGGATGTTACAGCATGTAAGTGTGTAACAGTGAGTGCACATAACTGAGCGGTTTAACCTTCATGTCTCTGTCCGCCAGCAATAACATCTTCCATGACTCACGAAATCGTAATGACACGATTGCAAACAAACCATACCACGGGTGGGGTTCGAACCCGCTGGCCCAGTGGCTTACGCGACGGTCTGGAGTTCTGAGACTCTCTGACCGCGGGTTCGAACCCCACCCGTGGTATGGTTTAACATCTTCCATATCCGGTTCTGCAGCCATAGACGATACACACCACTTTGAATGGGACACCTGGCTTATCTGTTTCTATGGCTATTAATGCGTCAGTTGATGTCGGTCTTTAAACCCTATTCCAAGGAAGACATTTCATTATCAGTATCCAGTTGCACAGTGTGATAAGCGTGGTATAAATGAAATTGGTTGCTACGCTTATCGACGGTAAATAATGTGGCGCTGTTCATCCAGTGACTTTGCTCTCCCTGATCTATATAACTACAGGACAAAAGCTTCCCCAGCTCGTGCTATTTCTTCGTGGGTATTGTTTGGTAACGTAAATGTTTCCACTGCGCCACATTCTTTGCCAGAGCTAATGATATCTGATTACCTTTCCGGTAGATGGCATAGGTTGTGTCGCAACCAGTGATACCATGCACAACATGAGATGGTCCTTGACAATGGTATTGGCTGATTGTTTTTCCTGAATACTGTAGAGTTGGATTGGATTTCAGATGTACAGCATTTGGATATTTGCGTTTGGGAGCTTGTGACACCAGCATCGCATAAAGGTTCCAACTGCAATAACTGACTTCTCATTCTGTTCGCTCGTTGAGATTGAGACTATGAGATCAGAGTGAATTGTTTGTTATGTTTCACTATATTCCCACTGTTTTGAAAGTTTCGTGTAAATAAGATGATCAGTTGGGACATTTTCTTATGGTTATGTTGGAAAGCTTTCTAAGTAGTAATGACGTTCATGGACCTTTCCAACAGAATGACAGATGATGTACAATGCACAGCATGGCGCTGTTCCTTTGCAGCTTTGGTTGTCAAGGAGACACTGTAACCATCTAATACCACAACTGATCCCATATCATAATGATACCTTAGGTTACATTGTTCATAGGATATCGCAGTGTGTAGAAAGTGTCTCCCATCAAACACTAAATTAACATTCTCTGAGACTTCACGAGGTAGGTTGCTATGCCAGCTCGTGGCATAAGAACTGTATTTTACAGCACAAAAGGCGCGCCTTTTTTCCAACAAAGTCTTGGAAAATGACCCTGCTCCTTATACCAGCTTTAGTGTAAAGTAAGAGGATAATTAACCCTTAAATACGATTACTGATTTACCGAGAGAAAATTTTAGAAGGGACTTAATTTTAAACGAGTTCTTGCTAATTGACCAATTTTACCTATTCGCCACGACATATATATATAGTTTACTACAATCTGATATGGTAATCATACGACAATATTGATCTTTCAGTCTTTGATGGTATCTCTTGAGGTGTAACATTCCACTTTGTAGTATCTTTGATATATATTAAGAAACTCAGAGTTCTGGCATTCGTAAATTAAATATTCACACAATTTGTCAAAGGTTGTACATTTTTCAGTGTCAAGGGGTCTACCCCTTACACGACTTCCATTATAATCCTGCTGACAACCTTATAAAAAAACAGAGCACAGCCTCAATATTTTTCCTGTCACCACCAAGCCAAGAGAACTGTTTACGTTTGAACACAATGTATCTCCTCTGTCATCAATTTTTCAAAACATTGCTCAAATAATCTAATATTTCTCCATAACTTTATGCTAATTCTTTTAACTTATTTTTATATTGGGTAATTTGATTATAAAAGACAGTTTTCGTTTATATTGAATGTCGGAGTTTTAGAGCACAACTTGGCAGGGTTTTCATCTGTCGCTTTTTTCTCTTCCCTCTTCTATTTTTCCGCAGTTGAAGACTACGTAGAGTTTATTCTGCTGGTGACAAGCACATTCACTCATCTATTCGCTCCTTGCTAAATCTCATGGAGTCCATTACGTGTTTGGCTACGTTGAGGAATGAGACACTTGTGCTACATTTGCCAGTTAGTGGCCTCTTCAGTCCAACACAGAGAAGAACGGAGGAAGATGAGTAGTTTGTGGTAATCAGTCCCTCAGGCTGGTTACCACAAACCACACATTAATAAATGTTGCACAAGTGTCTCATTCATCAACCTGTCGATTTTCAAAATTATTTGCCTCACTTTGCTACATTCTTGTAGCGTTCATAGAACCATATTACCCAGGGTAGCACTGTCCTTCAAGCCTGTGATTTCTTGGCAAAGTCATCCATTATTGTTGAATCTGGCAAGGATAAATATTTGTTTAACTCTCACTCATTAGAAATGCCATATCATAATTTTCGAGTCACGCGGAAATAATATAATTTTGACTTGTCATAGAAATAATACATGAAAGTCATAATATTTTAAGTAAATGGATTCCATTTGGTCAAAAATTTATATTTAGATGTTTTTCAAGCTATTATATTTGAGAAAAACTATGGATTTGTCAGCATTTCCAATATATTTCACATATGCCATTATTTTGGCCATCTTGCATTGTTAAGAGTACCCTTCTCAGTGAATAATTGGAAAATCAGCATTTGGGGAACATTTTCCATGTTAATCCTAATGTCCTATTTACCCTTTTCGGATACCGAGAAATTTCTCAACATTTCAAGAGTTCTTCCCTAAGGCTCTTTTATTACAGAATACTTGATGATTGTGTTAGAATGGCTCACATTCCCTTTCTTGTAGAGGCAGACTACATATTTATGTGCATACTCTTATATATCCTTTGCCATCTTAAACGAAGTGTTTCATTCTAGCGTACATGATATTGTGATCATAACACAGATGTGCTACAACCAGAACATCAGAAACCAATTTCAAGGCTGCTAGTAGCAAAACACTAGGAATAACTCATTGGTGGACAGCTCTACTAGGATGTGGTCCAGTAACTCAGCATAACAAGTCTTGGTTGACTACCAGGTCCTTCACAGACACAAGTGTCTGTGAACCTCTTCACAAGAAATCAAGTCAAATTTCGATACTAGGCTGTGTGTTTTCCCTATAAACCTTTATTTATGAAGAGTGACAGAAAGGGTAAATGATTTTAGTAAATCTTGTTGGGATATTGGTATGTGATGTCTCTAAAATAAAGCCAAGACAATGACTCAGGCCTACTCAATAAAAGGGTAATTCTTCTGGTCTTTGGTAAGAACTTCTGCTAGCTCTCTGTTGCTTACTATTCAACTCTCTTTACAAGAAGATACCATCAACATCTTTGCTGGCATCATTCGTCAAAATAAACACTCGAATGAAGTCAGGAAATTTGAGAACAGGAGCTGACAATCTTTTTTTGAATAATATACATGTTCTTTCTTGAACACGAGTCCATGCAAAGGAAATATTATTCTTCGGTACCTGAATGAAGCTGCAATGGTTGAGAAATAAATTAGTTTTTAAATACCACTAGTCTTATGATGAAACGTGGTGCAGCTGGAGACGTGGGGGTTTGGGAAAAATTCTTACAAATTTGGACACATTTGTTTGGCCCTGGATTAACATAAACCCAGAAACTGGTTTTACTTCTCGAGAAACTGACACTTACGAAGCAAGACCTTAGTTTTAAGGTTTGCTTCAGTTAATTTACTCGGCACTCGTTTAAGCTTTACGAAATCCATATTATTATTATTATTATGGGGGAGCACTAAACGAGTAGGAATTATACAGCTCCTGGGGGGTGGGGGGATGGAAGGCTTAATTCAGGGAACTGGAGCACAGATCCAATTCCGTAGATCAAGAGCCCCTCACCAGCGTCAAGGAATCTCCGTTGAGGGGCACGAAAACCATAAATATGTCTCAGAGCGACGCAGTCGTTTCTTTTCTGTGTTCAGTAAGATAAATCTGCCAATATCCTTGAAGAAGAGTGGACGAAAATATTAAATAATTTAAAACATTTTGCAAAACGTTAAGTACAGGTAATGAAAATAATTTGGGAATAAGCGCCGTTGATTATAACTTACATTGTCCTGTATTTATTAGGAACAAGAATATATGAAATTTTTCACCGAAATTTTAATTCCTCTATAATAAAACGAATCACTTTTGAGACGAGTTCTTCTACATAGTTTCCTTGTCTGCGGCAAATGATAATCAGGTATGATAGGTACACTGAAAATGGTAAGCAGGTATGATAGCTACACGGCAAATGATAAGCAGGTATGATAGATATCAGAGATGTATCGGATATCCGCATCCGCGGAACATCCGCACAATTTCTTACATTCGCATCCGCAAAATAAGTAAAACATCCTTATACACATCCGCATCCGCGGATATCTAAATTTTTACAACCGATACGACTGCAAACATAGGAACATAAGAAGGACCAGTGCAGAAGGCCTACTGGCCCATGCTGGGTAGGTCCAAATCACCTACTGGTCCAAGCTACTGGCCGAAGCCAGTCAGGTCCAGATCGCATCTACGTATGAAGGATGGAGCCCACATCAGACCCACTAGCTCAAGCCAGGTAGGTCCAACTCACCCCCACCCACACCTACTCATGTATTTGTCGAACTCATGTGACGCGCCCCCACTCTGATTTCTCCATATTTATGCAAACTCTCTGGTGCCTATCTGTCAACCACGCCTCTATCCAGGAAAAAAAAAATCCTCCTATTCCGTGTACCTTAATTTTCCTCAATAGCCTCTGATGTGGAAATATCAAAAGCCTTGCTGAAGTCCATATACACTATCATATCACGGAACAGGTGATATTTGAACCCATGGCTGGCGAGTCCTCGTCGTTGGTTCAAACCATACCCGTTCCTTGATTTGTTTCCTTATGGGTGAGTCCTCGTCAACATTAAAGTGCTAGTCATTAAAATTATTCACAACAACATTGTTGCTCACGGTTTTAAATGTATTAGAGATGGAGATGAAATGCAGTGAATCTTTCAACGCATGCGAGTCTTCCCTGAACTCTGGGACAGACTATTGTCGCTGCTCCTACGACGGTTTGTAGAGTTTCTCCATTTCCGAGACGATCAGCGACTGCGTCTGCCGCTTGAGGCTTCCTAAGTTCTTCATCTCGGGGAGCAAGAACGCATGAACTGCTTCCGAGCATTAAATTCCTCAGCATTGCGTTCTGAGAACTTATGTTACACACAAGTCAGTTCAACGGAGTGTCTGCGGGAATCATTCCAGAGATGCAGTTTAGATCGAAGTCTAGTGCATTTGGTCGCTCCTAGTCTTTGCATTTGATGTGTGTATTATTGCGCCGCGGCCGTCGAGCTGCGGGAGACCAACAACAACGAAAGAGATTAACCGATTCTAACGAAGACGCAGGAATAAGGTATTATATTCGCTAGCGAAGTCGCATTTTTTTTTTTTTTTACAAAAGCGGCAACTTATAGAATAGGCAATGTCTTGCACAGACCTTGATATAAGTGGAGGCAAAGAATGCCTGGATGTTCTGGGCTTCAAGTTTTTTTATTTTGGCTACGCCTAGCCGACTAAGATGATGAATTAAATATGTGCAACATCTGGGTACTTTCACTTTTTAGACGGTTCACCATCCAGTGGTTTTATCGGTACAATACAAAGACATAATTTCAAGACTGTAGAAATATATACAAAAGAGAATAGAAGACGAGGTAATCAATCCCTCAGTGTAGGAGCAGGTAATAAACACCGTAGTCTCCAAGACTACGAGGCTTATCACCTGCAAGTTTATGTATAGGACCCGTGTATTTTATTCATCAATCTGTTAAGTTTAATTAATACCTGGGTCACACCAGGCCGGGTAAATGATGGCAGTTGGATAAGATACAATCAGTTGGTTTACGCACTTACCTGAACATTATGTGACTATAGTTTGAGACAGAATATATTTTCCTAGTTCTCCTGACAAATATCCCCTCCTCACCTTAGTAAATGACTGTATATACTATTTTAAGTGTTATACAGCTTTATGTTATTCATGAAGCAAGTAATATATAACAACGTACTAATACAAACTTATATATTTTAGCGTTATTTCGAGTTAAGGTTATACCGACAGGTTATAGACAAGAATTGATCAAATATGCAGTTACGTATATGATGACAAACAGATTATACAACAGATGGCATACATAAAGCTATAAAAAGAAACTAAAACTACCTACAACAGGTTGGTTGGTTAACGGGGTTTTAAAGCCTAGCGACTACACGAGTGCCATTAAAGCTGCACATAACTTGTTGACCTGTCAAAACTCAGCATATGAATAAAGAGAAACACTCTCCTGCAGCAGACTATACTTACTGACAACACACATTATTATTATTATAATCATGGGGAAACGCTAAACCCGTAGGATTATACAACGCCTGTGGGGGGGGGGATGGAAGGTATTCAGGCTTAATTCAGGGAACTGGACAACAGATCTAATTCCCTAGATCAAGAGCCCCTCACCAGCATCAAGTAACCTCCCTTGAGGGAACTGGCAACACACAATAGCTTAGAATCCTAGATCGAGCATCAACAAACATCAGGTAGCATTACTAGTAAAGCAGCTCTATTATAATTATACTAAGATTGCACATTCTTCCAAAATTATATTTTAAGGGGAGTAGGAAAGACTATCTTCTTAAAGTATATATAGCACTATATATTTATTAATGTTTAAGTGAAAACTGAAACACTATTATTTGATTTATTCTCTGGAGACATATATCTGCGTCATATCTAAAACACAATACAGAAAACATTTATATTTCTGTATAAGAATGCATATGAATGTTTGTTTCCATATTAAATCTTGACGGTGAAAAGAACTGTATTGATACAACGTTATGTGCAGAGCTGGGCGATACGTCATAGAGTTCAGTCCTTGACGAAACGCTGTAGCAGGGTTGTCCTTGACGAAACGCTGTAGCAGGGTTGTCCTTGACGAAACGCTCTAGCAGGGTTGTCCTTGACGAAACGCTCTAGCAGGGTTGTCCTTGACGAAACGCTCTAGCAGGGTTGTCCTTGACGAAACGCTCTAGCAGGGTTGTCTAGAAACTCTAGCAGGTTGTCCTTGACGAAACGCTCTAGCAGGGTTGTCCTTGACGAAACGCTCTAGCAGGGTTGTCCTTGACGAAACGCTCTAGCAGGGTTGTCCTTGACGAAACGCTCTAGCAGGGTTGTCCTTGACGAAACGCTCTAGCAGGGTTGTCCTTGACGAAACGCTCTAGCAGGGTTGTCCTTGACGAAACGCTCTAGCAGGGTTGTCCTTGACGAAACGCTGTAGCAGGGTTGTCCTTGACGAAACGCTCTAGCAGGGTTGTCCTTGACGAAACGCTCTAGCAGGGTTGTCCTTGACGAAACGCTGTAGCAGGGTTGTCCTTGACGAAACGCTGTAGCAGGGTTGTCCTTGACGAAACGCTGTAGCAGGGTTGTCCTTGACGAAACGCTGTAGCAGGGTTGTCCTTGACGAAACGCTGTAGCAGGGTTGTCCTTGACGAAACGCTGTAGCAGGGTTGTCCTTGACGAAACGCTGTAGCAGGGTTGTCCTTGACGAAACGCTGTAGCAGGGTTGTCCTTGACGAAACGCTGTAGCAGGGTTGTCCTTGACGAAACGCTGTAGCAGGGTTGTCCTTGACGAAACGCTGTAGCAGGGTTGTCCTTGACGAAACGCTGTAGCAGGGTTGTCCTTGACGAAACGCTCTAGCAGGGTTGTCCTTGACGAAACGCTCTAGCAGGGTTGTCCTTGACGAAACGCTCTAGCAGGGTTGTCCTTGACGAAACGCTCTAGCAGGGTTGTCCTTGACGAAACGCTTAGCAGGGTTGTCCTTGACGAAACGCTCTAGCAGGGTTGTCCTTGACGAAACGCTGTAGCAGGGTTGTCCTTAGAAACGCTGTAGCAGGGTTGTCCTTGACGAAACGCTGTAGCAGGGTTGTCCTTGACGAAACGCTGTAGC
Source organism: Cherax destructor (assembly GCA_009830355.1). NCBI lineage: Eukaryota > Metazoa > Arthropoda > Malacostraca > Decapoda > Parastacidae > Cherax > Cherax destructor. The sequence goes on along the minus strand of WNWK01007211.1, from coordinate 75,365 downwards.
AGGGTTGTCCTTGACGAAACGCTGTAGCAGGGTTGTCCTTGACGAAACGCTGTAGCAGGGTTGGCATGCAACTTTTCATTTTTCCCTCCGCTAGGCAGCTTACGCCATCATTTACCAAAAAAATCCTAATGACAGTGACTGAAATTTTATCAAGACTTTGATAACTATGCTGTGCAATGTGTATTTAAAGAAGATATCGCCTTTAGTATTCCCAATAAAATAACTATACTGGTAGAAGGCAAAAATAATACTACTGCTAGTATCAGTATATTTATCAACTTGTCGGTACTATATACTATGTATATAGTACGGACAAGTTGATAAATAAGAAGGGAAACAAGAGGTTCAACAGAAAGATGGTAGATAAAAGGTTGTACTGTTCAAAGTTCAGTAAATTTTATGGGTTATTTCCCGTGAATAAAGTAATATCAAATTATGTGTAAAAATAAACGGGTAGGTAAAGCGTCAGTAACATTAGCAAGAATTGCTGAACAACCAGGCAGAATATTGTGGGATATTTGGGAATTATTCCTGCCACGGTCTTGTTGATTACTTGAGAATTGGTTAGTTAAACAAAAAGTTAAAGCCTCCTCTTGCCACATAGATGTAGATACAATTTCCACGCTGTGAAACAACTAAAACATCTCGACAAACAAAATGCTTTTGGAAATGAGCGGAGATGAGCTCAAGTGGTACGAGAAACAGCTATGAAAATGTCATTAGTACCGATAAGAAATATAAAAAGTTCTGTGGTGTAACAAGAACAGAACTTTAAATTCTTGCGTGGAAGAGACTTGGGTACAAACACATTGGAATTCAATGACATCAACAATCCAATTAGAACACAATATAAGCTTCGTGGGGAAAGGGTCATATAGCCCCTGGAGGCTAAATGACCCTTGCAATCAGGCTTGATCTAAGGTCTGGGAGGGTGGGTTCCAATGCCTTACGCCAGAAGCCTTGCATCGGCCTCGAAGCAGCCCATCCATGAGGAGCCACAGCTGTACAGAGGATGGTAAATGCTAATGACCATTTTTATAAATTCATGTGGAATCGCTAAACCAGTAGGGGTCAGACAACTCTACGAGATTCAGAGACAATCAGGTTGGCTTGTAAGGTTTGTCAGGAAACAGGACAAGTGTTTCCTGACGCTGGTCTTAGATGATGACCCGCCGTTGGAGCTTTTGGTCATCTGACCAAGGCCTTCCGCTGGCTTACCAATCCATCCCTTTAAAAATTATGGTCGGTTTAAGTTTATAAAGGGGAAAGTTCCATTTCCTTTGATCAGAGCGCTTCATAAGCATCAGAGCACTTATCCCTGAATGTTGAGGCCAGTTCAAAATTTGATGTTCATAAACTTGACACAGGTGATAAAGGTTTACTCATCTCCCTTGTGGGTACCACTAGCATTATTTATGTTCTTCCTGTACAAGGTGTACGACTGTCTCGTATATTCTCTCGTATAATGATGCACAAATACAATATCCAATACATCTTAGAAATATGTAATATGTACTAGACATGTATCTATCACATCTCATGTACTGTATATGCCATCTTTATATCAACAATGTATCTCTTAAATCTTTTGTACAATATTATGTAATAAAATATATCTATTGGTAAAAAAGAATGAAAAGATGGGGTGGTAGGGGTAGTGAAAATTCAAATGGCTTCAGGAAGAAATCCAAATATTCTTCCTTGAAGCCTTTTTATCCACTTCTACGAGGCTATGGGTCCCACAATTTGCCCCAGAGGTGGACCCAATCTTAGAAACTAAATAAAGATTTTGCTATGAAATTAAAAAAAAATTTTGTTTATAAACAATATCAACAATGTCCGGAGCGTAGAACATTTTTATCTTATTTCTTTTGGAGATTTTTTCAGTTGTCTTTTTTAAAGTTCATATTTTAATACTGACAGCGGGGTCAGCTGTCCTCACAATGACAGCCGGAATGAAAAAAAATTATGATTCATAGGCAATAAATGCTTCTGCTTTAATTAACAACTTTGTAAAGAGCCGCACTGTTCCAGCTATTGTTATTTTCGTTATAATCACAACATTGCCTCAAATGTGCCTGGTCCAAAAGTTAGATTTTTGGGGCACATATATTGTAATTCAAAGCGGCTTTTCATTAGTTCGTCCAGCGTCCATTTTCTGTCATTGAGAAAATGCAGAAATATACTTTCTTCGTTTATTATTTCATTGTTTTGATTATTCTTTTTTAATGTGAAATATACTTTGATTTTGAACTTTTGTATAATTTTGCTAATTTCCTGATGAATGATTGCTTTTGTTAAACAGAGTAACGTAATATCACCAGTACTTATTACATTTGTTACTTTTGTTACACAAAGTATCACACAATACTTATTCTTAGGTGCAACTGGAAATGTTTAAATTGCCAATGAGATGAACAATAAGACCCTTTGTGAAAAATAACAGTAAAAAAATAATAGTGAAATGTCAAGCGCTTTCGTGATTTCTCACCTTATACCTGGAGTCTACCTGGAGGGTATTCCGGGGATCAGCGCCCCCGCGGCCCAGTCCACCACAAGGCCTCCTGGTGGATCAGGGCCTGATCAGCCAGGCTGTTACTGCTGGACGCACGTAGTCCAGCGTACGAACCACAGCCCGGCTGATCCGGCACCAACAATAAGTATCAGTCCAGCTCCCTCTTGAAGGAAGCCAGGGGCCTATTGGTATTTTCCCTTATACACACACAACAATTAAAGTATCCTGGAATAGTGGTGAACAGATTACATGCAGCCGTATTTGACTCTTTGTGATGCGTCTTGATGCCGGTGAAGGGGACAAGTCTTGATGCCGGTGAAGGGGACGAGTCTTGATGCCGGTGAAGGGGACGAGTCTTGATGCCGGTGAAGGGGACGAGTCTTGATGCCGGTGAAGGGGACGAGTCTTGATGCCGGAGAAGGGGACGAGTCTTGATGCCGGAGAAGGGGACGAGTTTTGATGCCGGAGAAGGGGACGAGTCTTGATGCCGGTGAAGGGGACGAGTCTTGATGCCGGTGAAGGGGACGAGTCTTGATGCCGGTGAAGGGGACGAGTCTTGATGCCGGTGAAGGGGACGAGTCTTGATGCCGGTGAAGGGGACGAGTCTTGATGCTGGTGAAGGGGACAAGTCTTGATGCCGGTGAATGGGACAAGTCTTGATGCCGGTGAAGGGGACGAGTCTTGATGCTGGTGAAGGGGACGAGTCTTGATGCCGGAGAAAGGGACGAGTCTTGATGCCGGTGAAGGGGACGAGTCTTGATGCCGGAGAATGGGACGAGTCTTGATGCCGGTGATGGGGATGAGTCTTGATGCCGGTGATGGGGATAAGTCTTGATGCCGGTGAAGAGGACGAGTCTTGATGCCGGTGAAGGGGACGAGTCTTGATGCCGGTGAAGGGGACGAGTCTTGATGCCGGTGAAGGGGACGAGTCTTGATGCCGGTGAAGGGACGAGTCTTGATGCCGGTGAAGGGACGAGTCTTGATGCCGGTGAAGGGACGAGTCTTGATGCCGGTGAAGGGACGAGTCTTGATGCCGGTGAAGGGGACGAGTCTTGATGCCGGTGAAGGGGACGAGTCTTGATGCCGGTGAAGGGACGAGTCTTGATGCCGGTGAAGGGACGAGTCTTGATGCCGGTGAAGGGGACGAGTCTTGATGCCGGTGAAGGGACGAGTCTTGATGCCGGTGAAGGGGACGAGTCTTGATGCCGGTGAAGGGGACGAGTCTTGATGCCGGTGAAGGGGACGAGTCTTGATGCCGGTGAAGGGGACGAGTCTTGATGCCGGTGAAGGGGACGAGTCTTGATGCCGGTGAAGGGGACGAGTCTTGATGCTGGTGAAGGGGACGAGTCTTGATGCCGGTGAAGGGGACGAGTCTTGATGCCGGTGAAGGGGACGAGTCTTGATGCCGGAGAATGAGACGAGTCTTGATGCCGGAGAAAGGGACGAGTCTTGATGCCGGAGAAAGGGACGAGTCTTGATGCCGGAGAAAGGGACGAGTCTTGATGCCGGAGAAGGGGACGAGTCTTGATGCCGGAGAAGGGGACGAGTCTTGATGCCGGAGAAGGGGACGAGTCTTGATGCCGGAGAAGGGGACGAGTCTTGATGCCGGAGAAGGGGACGAGTCTTTATGCCGGGGAAAGGGACGAGTCTTGATGCCGGAGAAAGGGACGAGTCTTGATGGCGGAGAAAGGGACGAGTCTTGATGGCGGAGAAAGGGAAGAGTCTTGATGCCGGAGAAAGGGACTTTGTATTGGATCTTTGTATTGGACTGATGAAGCCACTGTGTGGCGAAACGTTTCCTCAATAAAGATACCCAAATGTTGCATATGTGTCTAATTTATAACTTGTCGGTTCTCTGAACCATTCATCTACACCCTGTCTGACACAGCAACATCTTGGGATCTTTATACAAACGAATTCTTCAACACTTGTCCAACCTTTGGACGAAGACCTACTTCGACTAGTGGATGGTACCACTATGACCCCGCCTCCTGCTGCTTCACCTCACCTGACTACAGTATATAAGCCACCTCTACGGATATGCAATATCTGCCGGGTCACCATTTGGAGAAGACCCGGGTCGGATGTACCGGCGAACATACAACAACATATGCCGTACTTTCTACAAAATTGATGGACTGAACACATCGACTCCAGGCCGAGGGACTGATTACCTCAAAACTCCTACTCTCCTTACACCTTTCTACTTTGTATTGGACTGATGAAGCCACTGTGTGGCGAAACGTTCCCTCAATAAAGATACCCAAATGTTGCATATGTGTCTAATTTATAATCGGGAATGAGATTGATCAATTAGGAATACCCAAAGAACCCCTAGTGTTGGACAATCCCTGCAATATAAATTATGCTTTGGAAGCATCTGAGACTGGATTAGATTTAGTTCCCCTTAATGTGATGACGATGGCCATTGCTAAACACCCCAAACAAGTTTTAGACCCAGAGCTTTCAGAAGAAGCGGGAGATTTAGGTTTGAACTTTCTATTAAGTGAAACAGTTCAAGCGGAAACCTCCAATTTGAATAAACGTGTTCTACCGCTACCTTCGGATCTAGTAAGCAAGTGCAGTAAAGAGGAATTTATTAAAGCTCTAAAAAACGATATAGATCTAATAAATATTACTAAAGTTGAGCCTTTCTTTTATGACGAAGAAGGATTTCTCTGGAAAAGAGGAAATGATAAGAATTCTACTCCTGGAAGAAATTTGTTAGTAATTCCTTCTTCCTTGCGCACCTTAGTATTTGAATTTGCGCACCATAACCCTTTCGGGGGACATTTAGGAATTCGTAAGACCGAGAAGAAAATTCGGAAATATTTTTATTGGCCCCGGATGAAAATATATATTGCTGATCAGGTACAGAAATGCTATGTTTGTCAATTGATAGGCAAAACAGCCCACAATCCGGCAAAAGCCCCTCTTGTTCCCATAAAAATTCCTGAGGAACCTTTTGACAGATTAATTATAGACTGTGTGGGACCTTTGCCCCGCACAAAAAAAAGAAACCAGTACATTTTTACTATTATATATGGCCACCAGGTTCTCCGAGGCCATTCCAATGTCTAAAATTAACGCCAGAAACATAGTACGCGCCTTGCTACGTTTCTTTTCACAAGTAGGCATTCCCCATGAGATTCAATCTGATCAAGGCTCAAATTTTACAACGAAGGTTTTTAAAGAAGCTATGTCAAGATTAGGAGTAAAACAGATTCTATCCACTACCTATCATCCCCAATCGCAAGGCGTACTAGAAAGGTTTCACCAAACCCTTAAAACCACTCTGCGGGCGTATTGTGAACAATATTCAAGAGATTGGGATGAAGGTTTACCATTTCTTTTCTTCGCTCTAAGAGAAGCCGAACAAGATAGTACGAGACACTCTCCCTTTGAGTTAATTTTCGGCCACCAAGTGCGGGGACCTCTAGCTATATTAAGAGATTCGTGGATAGGTAAGAAAGAGCCTCTTTCTCCGTTAGACCCTCCGTTATTGAGGGAACGCCTTGCACAATTGAAAAACTTGGTTGCGGTGAACCTGACCCAAGCTCAAGCTAAAATGAAAAAGTTGTATGATCAGAGGTGAAAACCTCGTTCCTTCCAACCCCAGGAATTAGTTTTAGTAAAAAACTTTGTTCCTGGATATTCTTTAAATCCTCGAGATAATACGTAAGCAAAACGAGGTAAATTATCTAGTGCGTGAACCAGGACGTAGACAGAAAATTAAGAGTTATCACATAAATAATTTTAAAAAGTACGAAGTAAACCCTCTTCCTACTGCTATCACTGCTACTCAACTTCCAGCCTCTGAACTTATAAATAGTACTCCAGGAGACTTAAGAGAATTTAGGCTCAATAATTCAGAAATTTTAAAGCAATTGGATAATTTTCTAGATTTTCTCCCCTCTGTTCATAAATCGCAAATAAAAGTTTTGATCTTTAAATACCAATCTTTATTCTCTGATGTGCCTAAATCTTGTAAGTTAGGCTTCCATGACATCGAACTATTACAGGATCTTCCAATAAAGCAATCCCCAAATAGGGTCTCTCCTGCTAAACAGGAATCGATTCAACAAGAAATAGCCACCTTAATAAAATACAATTTGATAGAACCAAGTTGGACGCCTTGGGCCTCTCCCTGTTTATTAGTCCCCAAGCCGGATGGTACAGTGAGGTTTTGTACAGATTATCGTAAGGTCAATGCTATCACCAAGCCGGATGGATTCCCATTACCCCGAATTGATGACCTAGTTGATACCGTGGCAGGGGCCACCTTTGTAACCAGATTAGACTTACTAAGAGGGTATTACCAAGTTCCATTAACCCCTAGGGCTCAAGAAATGTCAGGCTTTGTAGTTAAAAATGGATTATATACATATAAAGTTATGCCTTTCGGCTTATGCAACGCCACATCTACGTTCCAAAGAATTATGAATATTCTAGTCCAACCTTTAGAAGGTGTGGAGGCATACTTGGATGATCTTGTGGATTTTAGTCTAGATTGGAAATCCCATTTGGAAAGATTGGAAGAACTATTAAAAGCCTTACAAAAGTATAACTTCACAGTAAATTTGCAAAAATGCGATTTTGGTAAGGCCCAGATTAAATACCTGGGGTTTAAGATTGGGCAAGGACAAGTCGCCCCAGACGAATTAAAGTCAAAGCTATATTAAATTTCCCACAGCCCCAAGATAGAAAATCCCTCCAAAGGTTTTTAGGGATGGCTACTTATTATCGAAGATTTTGCCCAAACTTGGCACAAGTAGACTCTTCTCTCACTAAACTAACAAGTCCTAAACATAAATTCAACTGGGATGACAGCTGTTATTTAGCCTTCAATCGCCTAAAACGTTTTCTTTCCTCAGCTCCAATATTACGAAGTCCTGATTTCACCATTCCTTTTACTCTACATGTGGATGCCAGCGACTCTGCCAGTGTTACTACAACCTTTGCAACAAGGGGATATTCTGCATCCAGTATGTTATTATTCATATAAATTAAAGGAATATCAAAAATCCTATTCTACTGTAGAAAAAGAAGTCCTGGCATTAGTCATATCTTTGGAGCATTTTGACATGTATCATGGGTATTCTCCTCATGTGGTGAACATTTTTTCTAATCATAATCCACTTACTTTTATAAACTCGATGAAATCCAAAAATGCTAGAATTTTAAGGTGGGCTTTAAGGATCCAACCCTACCGAATTTCTATTTCTCACATAAAAGGATCCAGTAATGTAATAGCCGATGCATTGTCTCGCTCTTAATGGCTTCTCTAACCGCATAATTTTTTCGCCGTATAGAAGCATATCTGATCCTGGTCTAGGAAGCGGACTGATGAGGTGCTTGGAAAAAGATACGTCTTCTCCCTCCCCTTGAGACTTGATGCCGGTGAAGGGGATGAGTCTTGATGCTGGTAAAGGGGATGCGTCTTGATGCTGGTGAAGGGGATGAGTCTTGATGCCGGTGAAGGGATGAGTCTTGATGCCGGTGAAGGGATGAGTCTTGATGCCGGTGAAGGGATGAGTCTTGATGCCGGTGAAGGGATGAGTCTTGATGCTGGTGAAGGGGATGAGTCTTGATGCCGGTGAAGGGGATGAGTCTTGATGCCTGTGAAGGGGATGAGTCTTGATGCCGGTGATGGGGGTGAGGCTTGATGCTGGTGAAGGGGATGAGTCTTGATGTTGGTGAAGGGGATGAGTCTTGATGCCGGTGAAGGGGATGAGTCTTGATGCCGGTGAAGGGGATGAGTCTTGATGCCGGTGAAGGGGATGAGTCTTGATGCTGGTGATGGGGGTGAGGCTTGATGCTGGTGAAGGGGATGAGTCTTGATGTTGGTGAAGGGATGAGTCTTGATGCCGGTGAAGGGATGAGTCTTGATGCCGGTGAAGGGATGAGTCTTGATGCCGGTGAAGGGGATGAGTCTTGATGCTGGTGAAGGGATGAGTCTTGATGCCGGTGAAGGGGATGAGACTTGATGCCGGTGAAGGGGATGAGTCTTGATGCCGGTGAAGGGGATGAGTCTTGATGCCTGTGAAGGGGAGGAGTCTCGATGCCGGTGAAGGGGATGAGTCTTGATGCCAGTGAAGGGGATGAGTCTTGATGCCAGTGAAGGGATGAGTCTTGATGCCGGTGAAGGGGATGAGTCTTGATGCCGGTGAAGGGGATGAGTCTTGATGCCGGTGAAGGGGATGAGTCTCGATGCCGGTGAAGGGAATGAGTCTCGATGCCGGTGAACGGGATGAGTCTTGATGCCGGTGAAGGGGATGAGTCTTGATGCCGGTGAAGGGGATGAGTCTTGATGCTGGTGAAGGGGATGAGTCTTGATGCCGGTGAAGGGGATGAGTCTTGATGCCGGTGAAGGGGATGAGTCTTGATGCCGGTGAAGGGGATGAGTCTTGATGCCGGTGAAGGGGATGAGTCTTGATGCCGGTGAAGGGATGAGTCTTGATGCCGGTGAAGGGGATGCGTCTTGATGCAGTAGTAAGAGCGAACAGACTCGAACCGTCGGAACCTCTCAAGGGGTAAGGTAAAAGGCAGACGCTATATGAACATACAATGGAGGCAACTGGAGAGAGGACCAGAGGGAGTGAAGACGAAGAGAAAATGTTCGGAGTAAGCAGGGGCGTCGAACAAATAATGGGCTTCTACTAACATCTGAGACCAACCTATACGTTGAAGGAGCACGAAGGTCGTGAGAGCAGACAAAGTAACGAAGGCAATGATCATCACGACGATCGGCTAAGGAAGGAACATTCGCTTCAGCGTAGAGGCTTTCAACAGGGGATGAACGAAAGGCACCAAGGCATAAACGTAGACCCTGATGATGAAAGGGATATAACTTAGAAAGAGTGGTAGGAGAAGCAGCAGAACAGACTTGGTCACCATAATCCAGCTTGGACAAGACTAGAGTGGAATGCAAACGGTGGAGAGTCCGGCGATCTGCTCCCATGAACGATGCGAAAGAATTTTAAGGAGATTCAGCCGACCATGGCAAGCTGCCTTCAAAGAGGAAATATGAGGTTTCCATGTCAACCGGTGATCAAATAGAAGGCCAAGAAACTTGACCTTCTGGAATACGTGAGCCGTGTAGATACAATGAAATATCTGGGACAAGAGGACGTCTAGGGAAGGTAATGAAATGGGTTTTCGTATTTGAAAATTTAAAACCATGAGAAGTGGCCCAATGGGAAACACGGTCAATCGCATCCTGAAGGGAAGCTGCTACCAGGCGACAGTCAGCGCCTGCGTAAGCTATAGCGAAGTCATCCACATACAGTGACGACCAAATATGCGATGGATGAACGGAAGGTAGGTCATTTCTAGCCAAGAGAAAAAAGGTAGTACTAAGCACACAACCTTGTAGGACCCCCCTCGGTCTGAACAAAGTCTGAGGAAAGCGAGGCGCTAACACGGACACAAAAATCTCTTTCAGATAAAAAAAACAGCTAGGAAGGTCGGTATATTACCGAGAAGGCCTAATGAGTGGGCCGGGGCTAAGATGTTATACCTTCAAATGGTGTCATATGCCTTCTCGAGGTCAAAAAAGACTGCTATAACGGAGTGTTTATTAGCAAAGGCATTTTGTACACAAGTATCTAAGTGGAGCAAAGGGTACAAAGTAGAGCGGCACTTGCGAAAGACATATGGCGAGGAGAAAGACTATTGTAAGTCTCTAAATACGATATCAGACGTCAATTCACCAATCGTTCCATCACCTTACAAACTACACTGGCCAGAGCCCCGAAGTGCCTGGTTTGCGAAACGGAAGTACAATGGCAGATTTCCATTGTTGAGGGAGAACCCCTCGCATCCAAACAAGATTGAAAAGGCGCAAAAGGACTGCAATGGTCGGAGAATGCAGATGCTGTAGCGTACAGATATGAATATTGTCGAGCCCAGCTGCCGATGACTGGCAAGCGGAATGCGTGGACTCTAGCTCTAGAGAGTAAAAGGTACGTTATGCTCCATCCCATTAGAAGAGAAATCCAAGGGCGATTGCTCCCTGGCAGACTTAGAAAGCGAGAAACGAGGAGACACTGACAAGATAGTTTCCGATTTCCATGGCAACCTCAAGAGATTCCGAAACACTAACACCAGCAACCCTCAAAACGGGAGCCGGGTCAGGAGCATACTTGCCACACAACTTCCGTACCTTCTTTCAAACCGCACACATAGGGGAAGTCGAGGTAACAGTAGAAACGTAGTCTTGCCAACAAGTGCGTTTAGCATCGTGTACGACGCTGCGAGCGACTGCCCTTGCTCGTTTAAAATCTAAAAGATGTTCTACAGTCCGATTATATCGATAACGGCCCCACGCAGCACGTTTCAAACGCACTGCACGGGCACACGCAGGAGATCACCAAGGCACGCATGTCTGGGAATGCCTGCCTGAGGTTTGAGGAATAGAACGTGATGCTGCAGTCAAAACCAAGGTCGAAAACTGGTACACCAGCTCATTAATAGAGGACGAAGAAGGGTCCTCACATAAAGCGGTAAGATGAGAGTATAAGTTCCAATTCGCCCGTCCAAATTGCCTACGGGAGCTACGAGGCGGTCGGGAATACATAGAAGAAGTAAGAATAGGAAAATGATCACTGTCGTTGCAAATCCGGGAGAACAGACCATTTGTAATCAAGAGCAATTGACGAGGAACAGATAGAAAGATCAATGCAAGAGAGAGACTGAGTGCGAGTGTCAAAATACATGGGAGCACCCGTATTTAAAGGGGATGAGAAGTGAGAAGTCTCTCCAACTGATCACCACGACAGTCACAGTGGGACCCTCCCCAAAGACGATGACGAGCGTTAAAATCACCTAACAAGATGGGCTGTGGCAGAGAAGAGATCAAGAATGCAACATTCAAGATACAGAACGCATGGAAAGGGAGAGATATAGGGAGCAAACTGTATACCATCTGTGCAAATAAATACGGGCTGTGGTATAATGCAGCTGAGAACGAACAAAGACCTGTTGAAACGGTATACCAAAGCGAACATGAAGTGCACTCTCATTAAAGCATAAGAAGGTCAAATTAAACACGTAGCTCTGTAACGACAAACGGGAAAAATGCAACCTGGATTGATAGACAGATACCAGAAAGCAAAAGAACAAACAATGAAGGATAAATTAGGCTAGTAGTCAGAATCAAGTGGAGCAACGGAAATGGGTGCAAGAGAATGAATGCTGTGAACGAAAAGACTGCTGCAGGGGTTGTGAAAAATAAGAAGGGGTATAAGGAGGTGCACAGGTGTCCATCGAGGGTTTCTTATCCGCAATACAGTTGGAGATAGAATCAAGTGTTTCAGCAGGCAAGGAAGATGCCGATACCATGACTTCAGAGACAGATGAAGTAGAGCAAGTAGAGATCGGGGAAGGTGGAGGGGACCTAGTCAGGACATTGGGAGGTCTCTAGTCCCTAACTCGAGAGATAGAGTGAAGTGGGCAGAAGGAGAGGGGATTCCACTGACAGGTAGAGACTCGAAGACAGTCCATAGCAGTAAAGTAAGGTTTCGGTCACTCGTCCTAAAATAAACTGGAGGGACATAACATTGGTTCATGAGAAAAGGGACAGGTAAATAGCCAGGAGCACATACTAGTAGGCTGATGGAAAAAAAGAGGGAAGAGGCACTGCAGACCGGGCACTCCATGGCACATGTGCAGTATTTAGTGAGGTGTCCGAAGTGCCAGCAATTTCGACACTGTTGGGGTGTAGGGACCACTTTACGGACCCCTAGGTGGTCGCCCACGATACAAATGGAGGACGGGAGTTCATGAGTCAAAGGTTAAGCGGGCGATGTTACAGGGAAAGCGCCTCTGCCCATGAGCGGGCAGGACTTATGTATCCACTTTGAGAATTGGAAGATCCTGAAGCGCTAATTGCTCCAAAATATCTCGTCACTGCAAGACAGAAAATCACACTGCACAATGGTACGTAGTGAAACCACCGTACCACTGCAAAAATTGAGAGTAGCGTGCTTGTGAACTGTAATAGAAAGGTTGACATGAAGGTAGAGGAACGACATGAGTTGTAAATTGCATTTGATTCCTTGGCACGACCTACTTCCACATTGAACAAATGTGACACCTCCTACAACTGCTGCACCTCTCCTGTCTACAGTATGTAAGCTTCCTCTGCTCATATGCTGTTATTCTATTCAAGATTGATGGACTGACAACATCGACTCAAGATTGAGGGACTGACCACCTCACACTCCTGTTCTTCACGATTCTCCTTGTATGGACTGATGAAGCCACTGTGTGGCGAAACGTTTCCTCAATAAAGATACCCAAGTGTTGCATATGTGTCTAATTTACCAATAGAAAGGTTATCTATGGAAGTAAGATGGGAAAGATCATGAGCTTGTTCTGCATTCTGAATTGTAACGATGCGCGCACCACTTCGAAAAGAGTGAAAGGATATATTTTGGCCAATGTCTCATAAAAGAGCTTTACTAATACTATGGTTTGAAAGATAATCAGTTGGAAATGTCAGTTGTAGGGAAAAGAATTTAGTCCACTGCATACTTGAAAACATGGTGCGTAAAGAAAGCGGGTGTCACGTAGGTCGTTTTTGGGTGGAATGAGCAGACGACAAAGAACCGTAGTCAGCAAATGGTCTGGAACGTTTAGGTGTAGTTCCGCAGGCGACCCGACCCAACGTAGGTGGGCAATCCGAAAACCATCACACCATAATCGGGGAAGCCGGACGCATAGTTAAAGGCGTGCAAGAGGCACTAGAAGAAACGGGTGGAGCCTCAGCACCTGGAGCAGGTGACAAAGTGCCACCAGCAGAAGGTACAGGGGTATGGGAAAAGTCTGAAGAATGGTCCAATAACGAAGCCAGGTCAGAACAGGATGCGGTAACAAAATGGGCCTGGGAGGAGGAGGATTTTCACAGAACAAAGACTCCGTGGTGGTGGTACTTATTATTATTTTAAAGAGAAAAAAGAAAGAAGGAAAGACAAAAAAAGAAGGGACAGTGGAGGGACAGTCACTAGAAGGCATGAAAGGGCCGTAAGTTCCCACTTTCATCGGAGAGGACCTCGAGACCGCCAGCAGTGCAGATGCAGCGTGGAACCCGTGCCATACCTTACCCTTCACACCAGTAAACCAGCGCTCCGGGATAGCAACCTCACATCTACCGAGCCACCTCGGCGGACAAAATAAAGGGCAGTCGGAAACCTACCACAAAGCAAACCTCCTTCTTTTGCCACCTCCCATAACCGACATGCAGCCTCTGGAGATGCACCCATCACCTGCAGGACACACCCGCCCCACCTCTCTGAAATCCAGGAAGGGAGCAGGCGCCTCCAGATAATCCAGATTCCAAAGCAAAGTATACCACATCCGAGGAACCCATGGAGTGGGATTGAACCCCGGCACACTTCTCCCTCCCTACAAACTGTAATGCCAGAGGGGAGGACCCCAGAGGCTACAAACGGGATGGGGAAAAGGGAGGGTTGGGAGGGAAGGAAAGGGAAAAGGTGGGATTGGGAGGGGAGGATTGGGAGGTAATTAGATTCAGTCAGAGGAAGAAGACCAAAAGGTCTAATTCCTCAGACCAAGAGCCTCTTCAGCGCGTCAAAGAGCCCTCTTGAAGAGGTCAAAATGAAAAGGTAAGGAAAGATGAGGAGGTCGAAACAGGATGTTTGTGCACAGATTAGAAACTAACATTAGCTTGACTTAAGCACATGATGGAAGAAGAATAGGGAAAAAAGATAAAATGGTCTCCACACAAAAATATTAGATGAAAGAAGGATTGAAGGAAGGCAAGGAAAACAGGAGGGCGGCTGCAGCTCCCGAAGATAATCTACATAACCTGGAAAAAGATCTACAGAAGCTGTGGATGGGGATAGAGGAGTTGAAGGGAAGGAGATACAAGGAAGAGATGGAAACAAGTATAGCTGATGGTGTGAAAGAAGAGAGGGCGAAGAGAGAAAAAAAAGAACTCTGCAGAAGTGCTCTCAGACAATACAGACATGAAGAGAAAACAGTGGAGGAACTGATAACATCAGACAACGAACTCTGGAGGAAAAGGAAATGGGAGGAAGAAAGACGGTCGCTGAAGATACAGCCTCCAGCAGGCTGTAGGGAGGACAAAAGATGAGATCTGAATCACAGAAAAAAGAAGTTTTGTAGTTATTTGACAGATATGGTGAAGCTGAGGTGCACGAGGAGATAAATTTACAGAGGCTTGGTTGGCATTCATGTGACATTACACAATCAAACTGACGCTTGTAACAGAGATGACACGAGACTGGCTCCTGAAATAGAAGCACCTGTTAGGAAATTCATAATTATGTGTACCTCGAGCAGGACAACACAGAAAAAAAGAAGGGGGAGAGAATAAAAAACGGAAGAGACAGGAAGGAGAACCAGAGAATGAACATCTCTATTCCCCACTCTCCCTCACGTAGTCTTCTCCCTCCCAGTGCATGAACCCTTCCCTCAACCACCATTCTCCTTTATCTGAACCTCCATCTCTCCCTACACTCTCACTAGCCATATCCCTAGGCAATAACCCACATTAAGAACACAAAACCCGGAACACAGTAAGAGAAAGTAAACAAAGTGTTGTACGCAAATGCCGTTCGAATAACAGCAATGAATGGAAACAAGGAAAAGCAGCAGACATCTCAAAGTTTGTAGAGGCAACAACAGATGCAATCTTCCCAGTAGGATACTGAATTATGAGAAAGGACAGAGGTAACAAGACGTCGAGTAAAAGCAATTCTAATCAGAAACTGGCAAATTAGACATGCGCAACACTTGGGTATCTTTATTGCTTATATTTTCCTCAATAAAGATACCCAAGTGTTGCACATATGTAATTTACCAACTTGTCGGTTCTCTGAACCCTTTATCTATAACCAGAAACTGATGGAATTTTGAGATGAGAGGAAAAAAAGAAAGGACTTAAATGAATACATAGTATATTTACTATGAAATGGGAGACCCACGTTGGTGATAGTGTTATACAACCCACCACACCTGCATGATAGTGTTATACAACCCAACACACCTGCATGATAGCAAATGTGACCAGAAAGCAATGAAAAACTGCTGATCATTGGAAATTTCAATTAGAAAAACTGACAGAGAATCTGGAGCTGTCTAGAGAAGTGGAAACATAGCAGAGAAAAACTGTAAATATGATAGTGGAAAACTCCGTGAAGGTTATGTACAGGTCCTCAGAATCAAGATTCCATGATGATGCAGTGTCTGACAGGTTGTACAAGAATGGTATACAATACCGACAAAATGAAATTAAGACACATGTGCAACATCTGGGTGTCTTTATTGTAAACATAACTTTCACGGAAACGACAGCTACTACTACAACAAACCCATCTCTTTGGGTATGACCTACTTCCACTGGGGAATCCCGCCTTCCAGTAACTATGCCCTCGTCTACTACACGTCCTTTTCCACCTGACGTTAGTATATAAGCGTCAGCATCCTTGCCTCTGCTCCACAAACTCTAAGACTTCGGTGCTGTTCACACCACTCCAAGGCTGAGGGACTGATTACCTCATATTTTGTATATAGTTCTACTGTCTTCAAACAATGTCCTTGAATTTGTATTGATAAAGCCACTGGAGGGCGAAACGTCTACAATAAAGATACCCAGATGTTGCACATGTGTCTTTATTTCATCTTGTCGGTATTATATACCATTCTTGCACAACCTGCACCTTGTTCAATCATTCCCAGTTATACCACATAATCTGCAACTCCTTCAAGCATTTCCTGGTATACCTTGTAACTTACACCTTTCTCAAACATTCCCAGTTACACCCATTTACCCCACACCTTCTGCAGGAATTTCTGTTTATACCATTCAACAGTCTAATTCAGCAAGCAAGCCCAGTTGTATTGTTCTACCCTCAATTTCTACAAGTTTTCACATTTCAAGCCTTCAGCGCCCAGTTACACCCTTCAGCATACACCTTTCTTAAAGATCACCAGTTGTATCCTTCAGCAAGCACCTTCAAGAAGCACCTTCAACAAGCAGCTACAGTTGTATCCTTCAGCAAGCACCTTCAACAAGCAGCTACAGTTGTATCCTTCAGCAAGCACCTTCAACAAGCAGCTACAGTTGTATCCTTCAGCAAGCACCTTCAACAAGCAGCTACAGTTGTATCCTTCAACAAGCAGCTACAGTTGTATCCTTCAGCAAGCACCTTCAACAAGCAGCTACAGTTGTATCCTTCAAATTTATTAACCTTCTTCACTAAAGCTTTTGAGGTTGTTGATCACGATAAAGAATTCGATATTGTTTATTTAGACTTTAGTAAGGCTTTTGATAGAGTACCGCACCAGAGACTGTTAAAGAAAGTGGCAGCTCATTTCCAAACACGTTTCCAACATTTTTTCTAAGACCTCATTCCGAGTATCCACCTCCACATCCACCACCATCAAGGACATTACCAGTAACAGACAGGAAAAACTTCAATCCACGGCAGGGGTATACACAATCCCTTGTAATGGCTGCAGCAAATTATACGTTGGCGAAACATCCAGAGACCTACAAACACGCATTTCAGAACACCAGTACGCAGGCAGATCTGACGACTCAAGAAATGCCTGTGTTCAACACCGAAATTTACACAACCATTTAATCAACTACAGAAACGCAAGACTCATCGCCAGAGAAGACAACACGCAATACCGAAGAATCCTGGAATCATCACTTATCTGTATATCCAACAACTTCAACCAGAACAACGGCTTCTACAACATAGCTGAACCTATTGCCAAGAAACTTCTTCAACGCTATCCCACCTAGAACTCAAGAATGGAACACTGCAGGTCCTTTAAGTCACACAAAGTTTTTAACTATCACACTACTTTTAAGACTGTCACATGCAGCTTTCTCCACCTGACCCAGCATTCTCCACCTGACTATACCCTATATATATTCATGTTACTCATTTTCCAGGTAGATCTGTCTGTGACTCGATAAAGCCCACTTCGTGGGCGAAACGTTGTCAATAAAGGATCTCATTATACTGCTTATGTGTTTATTTTTGAATTGGGGGAAAAGTGCTGTCATGGATCGAGTCATGGCTCACCAATAGGAAGCAGAGAGTGTGCATAAATGGGGTTAAATCCGAATGGGGACTTGTAACAAGTGGTGTTCCACAGGGATCAGTCTTAGGCCCATTGTTATTTATAATATATATCAATGACCTTGACGAGGGAATTACTAGTGATATGAGCAAATTCGCCGACGACACGAAGATAGGTAGGATAATTGATTCAAACATAGATGTCATAGAACTTCAGGAAGATTTAGACAAACTTAATTCGTGGTCAGAAAAGTGGCAGATGCAGTTCAATGTAGATAAATGCAAGGTTCTGAAGCTCGGGAGTGTCCATAACCCAAGCACTTATAAGTTAAATAACGTAGAACTTAGCCATACAGATTGCGAGAAGGACTTCGGGGTGATGGTAAACAGCAACCTTAAACCAAGACAGCAATGCCTAAGCGTACGTAATAAGGCAAATAGATTACTGGGATTTATATCAAGAAGTGTTAGCAACAGAAGTCCAGAGGTTATATTACAGCTTTATACATCATTAGTAAGGCCTCACCTAGATTACGCAGCTCAGTTTTGGTCTCCATATTACAGAATGGACATAAATTCGTTAGAAAACATTCAGCGTAGAATGACTAAATTAATACATAGCATTAGAAATCTTCCTTACGAGCAAATATTCTGTTAGTGGGACGGATTGTGTAGGACTTGCCTAGTATGGGCCAACAGGCCTGCTGCAGTGTTCCTCCTTTCTTATGTTCTTATGAAGAGCTGGAGCCCAAGTGGTACTGGAGCCCAAGAAGAGCTGGAGCCAAGAAGAGCTGGAGCCCAAGAAGAGCTGGAGCCCAAGTGGTGCTGAGACATAGATGCTGTTATCGATACACTTGTTATCAGTACTTTTTAATTAACACACTTTTGTTAAATAACTCTTATAAAAACTTTTATATCACACTTGTGTTTAACGCTTCCTCTGTCAACACTCTCATCATAACCAGTGTTACGTCACTCGCGATCACGACGACACTCGCGATCACGACGACACTCGCGATCACGACGACACTCGCGATCACGACGACACTCGCGATCACGACGACACTCGCGATCACGACGACACTCGCGATCACGACGACACTCGCGATCACGACGACACTCGCGATCACGACGACACTCGCGATCACGACGACACTCGCGATCACGACGACACTCGCGATCACGACGACACTCGCGATCACGACGACACTCGCGATCACGACGACACTCGCGATCACGACGACACTCGCGATCACGACGACACTCGCGATCACGACGACACTCGCGATCACGACGACACTCGCGATCACGACGACACTCGCGATCACGACGACACTCGCGATAACGACGACACTCGCGATCACGACGACACTCGCGATCACGACGACACTCGCGATCACGACGACACTCGCGATCACGACGACACTCGCGATCACGACGACACTCGCGATCACGACGACACTCGCGATCACGACGACACTCGCGATCACGACGACACTCGCGATCACGACGACACTCGCGATCACGACGACACTCGCGATCACGACGACACTCGCGATCACGACGACACTCGCGATCACGACGACACTCGCGATCACGACGACACTCGCGATCACGACGACACTCGCGATCACGACGACACTCGCGATCACGACGACACTCGCGATCACGACGACACTCGCGATCACGACGACACTCGCGATCACGACGACACTCGCGATCACGACGACACTCGCGATCACGACGACACTCGCGATCACGACGACACTCGCGATAACGACGGCACTCGCGATAACGACGGCACTCGCGATAACGACGGCACTCGCGATAACGACGGCACTCGCGATAACGACGGCACTCGCGATAACGACGGCACTCGCGATAACGACGGCACTCGCGATAACGACGGCACTCGCGATAACGACGGCACTCGCGATAACGACGGCACTCGCGATAACGACGGCACTCGCGATAACGACGGCACTCGCGATAACGACGGCACTCGCGATAACGACGGCACTCGCGATAACGACGGCACTCGCGATAACGACGGCACTCGCGATAACGACGGCACTCGCGATAACGACGGCACTCGCGATAACGACGGCACTCGCGATAACGACGACACTCGCGGTACGTGTTATCGAGTTTTTTTTGTCGGCAACTTTCGCTATCAACATCTCTTGTCAAGTATTGTTTCAACACTTATCAACACTGTGGTTCTCAACATTCTCTCTCTCAGCTCTTGTTAACACTTGTTATCAACGTTTTTATTATCAATACTTTCGTTATTAACGTTCGTGTTGTTAATATTTTTGTTTTCAACATTTTTATTAGCACTTTATACCAACCCTCGTTATGAACACTTTTGTTCTCAATATTTATAATTCAGCTTTTTAAGAACTCTATAAAGTTATCAACATCGTTATAACCTCCTTAAGCAACTTTGTTATAGGCACTTTGTGAACACTTTCCTTGCTAACACTTCCCACACTTTCCTCATCAATATTTTAAGTACAATCTTCTTGACTACACGAGGGTCATTAAAGCTGTATGTCACTAGCTTAACACCTGTCCAAGAGACTGATCACTAATATAGGAACTAAATTAATCTTCCGGTGTATGTGTAGTGAGAAAGAGACACTTATCTGTGTGTATACACAGAGACACGCTTCACAGTATGGATAAGGGAAGATATATACATATCTTGGTGAATATATCTCTGCTGGTTAATAAACAGCTAAGCGGCTTGTTGTTCAGCTGATGTGACACCAGACACTGAAGACAGTGTTTGAAAACGTCCCCTACCGAGCTCTGAAGCTGATCATGAACCACGGGAGTGAGTCGAGACCTCACCCTCCCTCTGAAACTTGTCACCAATTATTAGTATTAATCAAGCTATGCTATTTGGCATTCGCGCATTCGTGACGCATGGCCAAAGAATAACAAGCAACAATATTCATGTTTCGTGAGTTTGTCATTTGCTGAAGATAAATATGCTCAACGAGCGAATAATTCAATGTCTTCCAAACTAATGGAGTTGGCGATGAACTTCCAACAAAAACTTTATTTTTAGTTTGGTTAATTTTTCTGCCTCGGAACACTTTGCAGTTAAATAAAATTGATTAAGCATAGAAAAATATACACTAATGATGTCCTCCCATCCTCTTAATACAAGGCAGTATTTCACTACTGTTAAGAAAGTCAAATGAGCGTCTCACGAACGACCCTCAACCAGAGATTGTCTGATTTAGATTTTTCAAGTGGTACGGGCGGTCCTGTTATCAGTTCACGCCTTTATTTATGTCGTATTTCATTTATTCAGGATGTGGTATTTATAAATGGTTCAATTTTATTGATAGAGGATAATTTAACATAACAAATCTAACGTACCCTCTCATAAATATCGTAAAAAGAGAAATTTATTGCAAACCGTAAGAAATCCACATGGAATTTACGAGGATGTGTTGCCTGGTGTCTTAGATGGTCAAGTTCAGTGAGAGGGAAACTAGAGAATTGTGATGAACTCTTGATGTCGATCTTTAGACTGATTAGTGGCTCGCTAAACACAGAGTCGTATTGGGATTTCAGTATCTCACTCATTTCTTTGTTGTCATCTGTGTAAGTTACATCTTGTCTCAGCAAGGACCCGATACTAGATGGGGTATTTGCCTTGTTTTTGACATATGAAAAGAAATATTTCGAATTTCTTTCAATTTCACTAATCGCTTTTAGCTCTTCCTGTCTACTCTGGGTCCTGTATGAGGGTGACCTACAAAAAACGAAAGTTTCTCCTTTTAAATTTTGTAATATATACAGGAACAAGGGTTACTAGCCCCTTGCTCCCGGCATTTCAGTTACCTCTTACGACACGCATGGTTTACGGAGGAAGAATTCTGTTCCACTTCCCTATGGACACACACACACTAGTGTGTGTGTGTGTGTGTGTGTGTGTGTGTGTGTGTGTGTACTCACCTAGTTGTGGTTGCAGGGGTCGAGTCATAGCTCCTGGCCCCTGTGTGTGTGTGTGTGTGTGTGTATGTGTGTGTGTGTGTGTGTGTGTGTGTGTGTGTGTGTGTGTGTGTGTGTGTCTGTCTGTCTGTCTGTCTCTGTTTAATCAGTAAAAGAGAGTTAAGAAGAAAGTGGGTGAGTCGATGCAATACTTTGTTGAGAACAGGAAAACGTTTTAAGCAAAGATTTATTAATAAGTTGAGATAGTATGGGAAAAAATAGACTTGGCAGTTTAAATCTCTGATTTCAGATAGCCAGAGGCTTGCCTTATGACCAGATGCTTCATCCTGGCTGTCACTGGTCCAGGTTACCAAAGGTTCCTGTTCTGATGGGAAGCAGACTATGGAAAAGCTTTCCCTCTAAGACAGGGATTCTCAACGTTTCCTCCATCATTATCCCCCTCGGCTTGATGAATTTCTCCATTTACCCCCTTAGTTCCATACAAAAAAATTATTGTCACCATAAAGGGACAGAAAAACAAGAAAGTCAGAAAAATATATATTATTCAGGTTTTGCACAAAAATAGCACACAAATATTTATTTACCCTTTGCCATGTAATTTTTTTACCCCTGGTTGAGACTCACTGCTCTAAGATATCACTGATCTCTTCGTGTCTGGCATACTTTCCTTCTGACATATGTCAAATGAATCCATGCTGCCTAAAAAGATCTGCAGATACACTGACGCAGATACGCTTTAGGTTCGGGGTGTGTTCTAAGCAAGTAATTAGTGGCATTTAAGAAGAAATCCCCAGCATGTGGTGCCTTCCTCAATAGAATGGAAAACAGGTCCTTTTTCGAGTTATTGTCAAGCCATATTTGGGCGATTTTCTCCAATGTTGTTGTTCCCGTTGGACTGTTTGTTGTCTCTCAGAGCAGCTGTTCGGCTTAAAAAATCTGTAAAGAAATTCCACTCTCACACTGATTTGATAATCATTGAGTTATGAGTTCATACAACACCATTCAAGCGTTCTGGTACTATCTCACTGGGCAGTACACAAAGATAAAAATGAGGGAAGTGCTTTCTGCTTTGTCTTATGACTCGTTCCAGTAGCCTCATTTCCCAGTGGGGTATCAAGGTAAGTTCATTCAGCGGAATCAATGATTTGTTCTCCTTGAAGGGCAGCTGTGACTTGTTCAGTGATGTGATGATATAAGGAGATACCTAGATTTCTTTGCTCTAAAAAATCTAATGGTCTCTACCAGGGTATTTGCTTATTACCAGTGTGTCATCTACCAAGATCATATAAGTTGAATCCACTCGACGGCTCCTTGTTGACTTTTACAAAGTAGTATTTAGAAAAAAATAGTTTACAAACAGATTAAAACAATTAAGGTCGTCACACACACACTCCAAGACAAAAGGCTCTTCCTGACAACAATAAATAATATTTCTTAGCATTTGTAAGAACCTTAGGAATTTCCGTCCACAACAAGCGGAAACTTACGATGGAAGAATTTAAACATTTCTTTTGGAATTCTGCATCCTTTGCATCACCGAATAATTTTATTGTAAAGTTTACATAGTCTTCATGAATATTTTGAAAGTTTGTTCGCGGTATCTTTGTGAAGCCCAAATTGAATGGGAAATTGACGCAGGACGAGGCCTCACTGGCAACTGACATGGCCTTCGTTTGCATTCACTACATACGAATATATTTTTCCAATGTTTTGAAGTCGACTACTAACACTGTCGTCGTGGCTATAAAAATGCATACAAAGTCACACCTAACATAGTATGTGTTCTCTTAGAAACACAGTTTCAGTATTTTCACGAGGAAGTGAAATATGGAAAACATTTTACTGGTTTTGAACCGTCGCTTACTAGAAATGGTTCCCTGGGAAAAATGGAGTAGTGTCTCTCTCATTTTTGTAACGAATTTTTCTTTTATCCTGACATCGAATTTTGGACTTTCCTGTATATGTATCTCGTTTGACCGAGTGAATGTAAAAATATTACTGCCATGTCACTAGGTTTAACTCTATTTTACCTAGTTTTATTTAAACCTGCACACGTTCTCACTTGACTCATACTGATCACCACGTAAATACTCTCACTCTTTGAAAATGTAAATACTTAAACGAGTTAAGTTTTAATCTAGTTTAGTAAATTCATCTGAGCATATTTTGTCGTACAGAAATTCTTTCTTAACTTAAATCTACTTATAAACACTAAAAAACCCACTAATAAAACCATTAATAAATGGAGTGACAATTATTTTTAAAATAGCTCACAATAAATTCCACAATCTTTACGCTGGAAAAACAATTTAATTTTTCTCGCTAAAGTTAAATTAAACTTGACAGGATATATACACTGAGAGATGTATATCTCTCAGTGTATATATTTTGAGTGTTCGCTTTAATCTCTATTTTAGGTATTAAATTAGTTTTGTCAGGCGCAGCTACAGTGACCCTCGTGTAGTTGATCGACTTTGAACCCCATTAACCACCAACTCCGCTAAACTTCATTAAGTTATATACACCGAGATATGCATAATAATATCTGTATTTATACAAGTACATGTACAAGGTATACAGGCCTAGCTGACATCAATGACATACTGCTATATAGAAAGCCGCTTGTTATGCTCAGCATTTCAGGCAAATTAGGTCAGTTTTGTCCCAGGATGCGACCCACACCAGTCGACTAACACCCAGGTACCCATTTTATACTGATGGGTGAACAGCAGGTATCTTTTGGAAACACGTTCTAATGTTTTCCAGCCGTACCGGAGACTCGAACTCCGGACCTCAGTGTGTGAGCTGAGTGTGCTAGCGATCTAACAACGGGACATGTGTCTCAGCGTAGTAAACTCATCTTAAAGGAAGAGGATTTGAACAGGCGCCGTTGCATAGTCAGTCATAAAATGACAAAGCAACGCAGCTGTGTAAAACAATGAGAAATATAGCATATCTAAAGCGGTGTCCAGCATTATCTGAGAGGGTTCCTGCCGTCACGTGACTTGACGCATCATATTACATCTCTGACCGCGCGGTCACGTGACTTGACGCATCATATTACATCTCTGACCGCGCGGGTTCGAACCCCACCCGTGGTATGTGGTTATATTACATCTGTTCTCGCTACAGCTGACCTTCCATTGATGGCATATTCTCAAATTTTATATTTTATGAAATCTATATTGAATTCAGGAATCTCTTGGTGAGCAAAACGTCTCCTAAATTAAAGTTCCCCATACGTTGCACATGTGCCTTTATACGTTGGTCGCTACTAGTTACCTTGTTTTATATACTAAATAAAATAATCACTACAAGGCTTGTTCATGAACACTCATTAAAACATTGAACAAAGAAATTGCATGGAAAGACTAAGTATACGAGTTTATTATTATTATTATTATTATTATTATTATTATTATTATTATTATCATTATTATTATTTGATATTATTATTATTATTATTATTATTATTATTCATTATTATTCATTATTATTATTATTATTATTATTATTATTATTATTATTATTATTATTTTTATTATTATTATTATTATTCAATATTATTTCTATTAACACATCTGCCTTCTCCCACCAAGGCAGGGTGGAACGAAAAAGAAAAACTTTCATCATCATTCACTCCATCACTGTCTTGCCAGAGGCGTGCTTACACTACAGTTATAAAATTGCAACATTAACACCCCTCCTTCAGAGTGCAGACACTGTATTTCCCATCTCGAGGACTCAAGTCTGGCCTGCCGGTTTCCCTGAATCCCTTCAAAAATGTTACTTTGCTCACACTCCAACAGCACGTCAAGTCCTATAAACCATTTGTCTCCATTCGCTCCTATCTAATACGCTCACGCATGGTTGCTGGAAGTTCAAGCCCCTTGCACACAAAATGTCCTTTACCCCCTCCCTCCAACCTTTTCTAGGCCGACCTCTACCCCGCCTTCCCTCCACTAGAGATTTATACACTCTCGAAGTGATTCTATTTTGTTTCATCCTCTCTACATGTCCGAACCATCTCAACAACTCCTCCTCAGCTCTCTGGATAATAGTTTTGGTAATCCCGCACCTCCTCCTAATTTCCAAACTACGAATTCTCTGCATTACATTCACACCACACATTGCTCTCAGACATGACATCTCCACTGCCTCCAGCCTTCTCGTTGCAACATTCATCATCCATGCTTCACACCCATACAAGAGTGTTGGTATAACTATACTCTCATACATTCCCCTCTTTGCTTCCATGGAAAAATATTCAATAATAATAATAATTATATTATTATAATTATTAGTATTCAATATTATTATTACTTAATATTATTATTATTATTATTACTCAATATTATTATTATTATTAAATTCACAGGGAAGCGCTAAACATTTAGAGGGTTTTTAACGCATGAGGAATGCAATGCCCTCAGAATTAATCAAAGGAAAAAAAAAAAAAAGGGAAGGTAGCTCCAACTCCTTGGATCAAGAGCTTTCCCCCGGCATCTAGGCACCATCCTCTTCCTTTAAAAGAAACAGTAACATAAAAAAAAATTCGTCCCAAGTCTCGGGGACAAATTCACAGTTCCTCTCCAAATCGTCGCTCTCCACGAGCGCATAAAAGTTACCCACTCTTTAAAAATTCTTAAAAAATATGGGACTGTGCATAAGAGCAGTTCGCAACGGTAGCCACTTAGCTAATTAGGTGAGCTGGGACACTGGGTAATCACAGTAACACAGCAGGTGAAGTAGGTGCTGCAGAAGCTTCGGTAAAGCAAGACGCAGGCTCACCTGAACCTGCTGGGTCTCCTGAAGGTGACCTCTAAGACATAAGGGTTAATGTACATGTTAATGTACATAGGGGTTAATGTACATGTTAATGTACATAGGGGTTAATGCACATGTTAATGTACATAGGGGTTAATGTACATGTATTGTATACAATACCGACAGGATGAAGAATTAGATACATGTGCAACATCTGGGTATCTTTATTGTAGACGTTTCGCCACTAGATGGGGAAACATCTACAAATATAAATACCTGATAGTGCACATGTGTCTAATTTTCCACAGGTGTCAGTCTACTGAAACGAATATACTGTGTATCTCTTAATCACTTAATCACACTGGGAGCTTAATCCCTATTTCCGAATTAAAGTACAATTGGTTTGTAATATGCAGTGGGAAAATACAGCCATAATGTCTCTCGTGCAGACGTCAGAACCACTACCTAACATACCAACCAAACTTCTTCATCCCCTGATCACTTCGGAAACACATTTCAGCAGAAAAATTACATTGAACATCGAGAGATGTGACATAAGTACCTGCCTGGCCTGGTCACAGACCGGGCCGCGGGGCGTTGACCCCCGGAACTCTCTCCAGGTAAACTTTCTGCAACATCATGGAATCTTGATTCTGAGGACCTGTACATAACCTTCACGGCAACAACAACTACTACTACCACTAACCCATCTCTTTGGGTATGACCTACTTCCACTGGGGAATCCCGCCTACCAGTGACTATGCCCTCGTCTGCTACACGTCCCTTTCCACCTGACGTTAGTATATAAGCGCCAGTCTCCTTGCCTCTACTCCAGAAACTCAACGACTTCGGTGCTGTTCACACCACTCCAAGGCCGAGGGATTGATTACCTCATCTGTTGAATATAGTTCTACTGTGTCTTTATTTCATCAGGTAAACTCTCTCCAGGTTACCCCTGAGTCTACCATTTTGCCTCACCTAAATTCATTTATTTATTTACGTGGATCCCAACGTCATCTTAATGTTTCCTGTATATTTATAAATATAATTGTCAATATTTTACGTTAGGTTAGGCGGGGGTTAAATTACGTTAGGGTCACATAGGTTGACTTTGAAAAGTTATTCACAATAAAGAATATTTAACTTTAAATAAACAATTAATAAAACAGCATAGGTACTCTTGACAACGAATGTACGGTTATCATTCGTAACACGACAATGTACGGTTATCATTCGTGACAAGACAATATACGGTTATCATTCGTGACACGGCAATGTACGGTTATCATTCTTGACAAGACAATATACGGTTATCGTTCGTGACACGACAATGTATGGTTATAATTCGTGTTATGTGAATGTGCGGTTATCATTCATGATATGAGAATGTGCTGTTATCATTCGTGATACGAGATTGGGCTTCATCTACAGGGAGGGTTACTGCTCCACAACACTGCATTTCATGTATCGGAATTAAGGATGTATTTACTCAGTGAGCCGTGATCTGATGTCCATTCATTAATAGATAGATGAAGAGAGAGAGAGAGATAAAGAGATAGATAGATAGAGAGATAGAGAGAGAGAGAGAGAGAGATCTGAATAACACCCTACTCTCTAGTAGAAGTAAGCATTTCAAAAAGAGTAATACTGTTACTACAAAGAAACGACGAGGATACTGGAGTTTAAAAATAATCTGTTCTAGGAGAGAGTATTTTTGCTCGAGGAACTCACTGGTGCAGATACGGAGAGCATGAAGGAAGAAGCCTAAGGTGACTGCACGTATAGTCTTGGTGAGAGTAGTGGCCGAGAAGATCGCCTTGATTAGTAGAATTGTGGTAGACTTTGAATCGTAGTTCATGATCACACGAAGGAGAACGTCGAGGAAAGGTCGAGTTTCATCGACTTGATATTTGAGAGAGAACTAGAAACCTAGTTGAGCTTGTGTTGCAATACAGAGACGACGAAACTCCCGGCAGTTATAACGGAGTTAGAATAAATTAAAAAAAAAAAGTTGATAACTGAGACACTGGTGAAACATTTGTTTATCTTTATTCTTTTAAACGTTTAGCTAGGCAGTTGCTTATTCAGCCCAATTCAGAGAACGGTGGAAGATTAGGAGGAGTTTGAGGTAATCAGTCCCTTAACCTGAAATCGATATGTTCAGTTCATCAGTCTTGATAAAAGTTCAGCATATTCGTGGAGATGGAGCTTATATACTGAAGACAGATGAGGAGGAGCAGTGGTAGTCGGAGTTACCAGTGGGAAAACCCACTAGAGAAAGTAGGTCGTGTCTATAGGTTAGGAAGACGTTGATGAATTCCCTGCATCAAGATCTCAAGAGCTAGGTGACTGAGGAGAGGATGAAATTAAGACACATGTGCAACATTTGGGTGTCTTTATTGTAAACGTTTTGCCATCCAGTGGCTTTATCAATACAAATTCTAAGACATTGTTTGAAGACAGTAGAACTATATACAAAAGATGAGGTAATCAGTCCCTCGGCCTTGGAGTTGGTGAACAGCACCGAAGTCGTTGAGTTTGTGGAGCAGAGGCAAGGAGGCTGACCCTTATATACTAACGTCAGGTGGAAAGGGACGTGTAGCAGACGAGGGCATAGTCACTGGTAGGCGGGATTTCCCACTGGAAGTAGGTCATACCCAAAGAGATGGGTTAGTTGTTGCAGTAGTTGTCGTTGCCGTGAAGGTTATGTACAGGTCCTCTCTTGCCTATATCCTTTCTAAATCTTAATTTATCCAATTTAAATCCGTTATTTCTGGTTCTTACTTGGTTCGATATCCTCAGTATTTTTTAATATCTCCTTTGTTTATGCCCATCATCCACTTGTACACCTCGATGATATCTCCCCTCATTCTACGTCTCTCCAGAGAGTGGAGATTCAACGCTCTAAGTCTATCTTCATACGGGAGATTTCTTATACTGTAAATCATTTTAGTCATTCTTCTTTGTATGTTCTCCAATGAATCTATATCCATCCTGTAGTAAGGAGACCAAAACTGAGCTGCATAATCCAAATGAGGTCTCACTAGTGATGTATAGAGCTGTAAAATAACTTTTGGACTTCTGTTGCTTATACTTCTTGAAATAAATCCTAGTAATCTCTTAGCCTTATTACGCACACTTAGGCACTGTTGTCTTGGCTTTAGATTTCTGCTTACCATGACTCCCAAGTCTTTTTCACATTCTGTATGAGAAGGATATTGATGTAATCAGTTCTTAAGCTTGAGGCTTTCTAAATCATTTATATAATGAATTATTAGACGTGCAAAAACTGGGTCTCTTGTTATGTGATAAAGCCATAGGTTGGCCAAACGTCTATATAATAATAATAATTTAATGATGTGTTTCGATCGCTGTGGAATCCCAGAGATGTATCCCACTTATCCCATAAAAGCAACACCATGTACGTGCCTGACTAAATGGTTATAACTATGACCATAATTTTTAAAGAGGTGGACCAGTAAGCCAGCGGAAGGCCTCGGACAGATGACCAAAAACTCCAATGGCGGGTCATCATCTGACTAAGACCCTCGTCAGAAAACACTTGTTCTCTGTTTCCTGACGAACCTTACCTAACCTAACCATGTACATGAGTGTACACAAAAGGTGAAGTATCTGTACTCCATATGTTGGTTGCGCTCAATGTATACTGCACATATACAGATCCTCTCCGGCTTATGTCCGAGTTCTGTTCCGACCGACTGGTCGGATCTGGAAATGAATGGATGTGGGAATTATGTTTGAAGTGGTATACCTGCACAACATTCTTTTATTCTAATAAATTTGTCATGATTATCTCGTTTTTTTTATCAACCTGCTTTATTACCTTAAGCTTTATTATTCACAAACTGATCCTTACTTCTAGGTATCATTCATAGGCTTCACAAATATAAATGTTGTATGGAGTGTAGCCTAGGCTTGATCATACGTCCGCCACCAGCGCTGGGGAATCTATGACCAAGGCTAATTTCTATATTTACGTACATATATATTTTTATTTTTCTTATTTATTGTATATTTTTTTCAGTCGTGTGTGGGGATGACAATGCACTCCCCCAGGACCATGCACTACCGCAGGACCATGCACTACCGCAGGGCCATGCACTACCGCAGGACCATGCACTACAGCAGGACCATGCACTACCGCAGGACCATGCACTACCAAAGGACCATGCACTACCGCAAGGCCATGCACTACCGCAGGACCATGCACTACCGCAGGACCATGCACTACCAAAGGACCATGCACTACCGCAGGACCATGCACTACCGCAGGACCATGCACTACCGCAGGGACATGCACTACCGTAGAACCATGCACTACCGCAGGACCATGCACTACCGCAGGACCATGCACTACCGCAGGACCATGCACTACCGCAGGACCATCCATTACCACACGACTATCACAGGACCATGTACTACCGCAGGACCATCCATCACCACATGACTATCACAGGACCATAAACTACCGCAGGACCATGCACTACCGGAGGACCATGTACTACCGCAGGACCGTGCACTACCGCAGGACCATGCACTACCAAAGGACCATGCACTACCGCAGGACAATCCATTACCACACGACTATCACAGGACCATGCACTACCGCAGGACCATCCATCACCACATGACTATCACAGGACCATAAACTACCGCAGAACCATCCACTACCGCAGGACCATGCACTACCGCAGAACCATCCATCACCACATGACTATCACAGGACCATAAACTACCGCAGAACCATCCACTACCGCAGGACCATGCACTACCGCAGAACCATGCACTACCGCAGGACCATGCACTACCGCAGAACCATCCACTACCGCAGGACCATGCACTACCGCAGGACCATGAACTACCGCAGGACCATGCACTACCGCAGAACCATCCACTACCGCAGAACCATCCACTACCACATGACTAACTCACGGCCATGGACTACCGCATGATCATGGATTACCACATGACCATGCACTACTGCATAACCATGCACTGCTGCATAACCATGCACTGCTGCAGAACCATGCACTACCGAAGGACCACGCATTACCGCAGGACCATACACTCCCGCAAGACCATGCACTACCACAGGACCATGCACTACCGTAGGACCATGCACTACCGTAGGACCATGCACTACCGTAGGACCATGCACTACCGTAGGACCATGCACTACCGTAGGACCATGCACTACCACAGGACCATGCACTACCACAGGACCATGCACTACCACAGGACCATGCACTACCACAGGACCATGCACTACCACAGGACCATGCACTACCACAGGACCATGCACTACCGTAGGACCATGCACTACCATAGGACCATGCACTACCGTAGGACCATGCACTATCACAGGACCATGCACTATCATACTGTTAGTACTATACTGGGTAAATGAATTTACACAAAAACATAAACTTGATCAGCGTTTGTTAACTGATGATCAACAATGATAGTTGTGACTGACACCAGATGATCAGCAATGATAGTTATGACTGACACCAGATGATCAGCAATGATAGTTATGACTGACACCAGATGATCAGCAATGATAGTTGGGACTGACACCAGATGATCAGCAATGATAGTTGGGACTGACACCAGATGATCAGCAATGATAGTTGGGACTGACACCAGATGATCAGCAATGATAGTTGGGACTGACACCAGATGATCAGCAATGATAGTTGGGACTGACACCAGATGATCAGCAATGATAGTTGGGACTGACACCAGATGATCAACAATGATAGTTGGGACTGACACCAGATGATCAACAATGATAGTTGGGACTGACACCAGATGATCAACAATGATAGTTGGGACTGACACCAGATGATCAGCAATGATAGTTGTGACTGACACCAGATGATCAGCAATGATAGTTGTGACTGACACCAGATGATCAACAATGATAGTTGTGACTGACACCAGATGATCAGCAATGATAGTTGTGACTGACACCAGATGATCAACAATGATAGTTGTGACTGACACCATGCCTTCCATTGCTTAGCAGGAAAAAAATTGAATGAATGAAATCTCGTAGGTCATAACAGGAGTCCTCAGGTTATTATTCAACTCTATATATCTTTGGTTATGCTTCGTTTACATTTTTCTGCATAGTTATGGTCACCGTATTACAAAATGGACATAAATGCGCTCGAAAATGTAGAGAGAAGGATGACAAAGATTATCCCATTTATCTACAATACATGTGAGACACATCATCTTAGAATCTTGATACAGGGAATTCTACACTTGTCTTGCCTATAGGCATGACCTACTTCCACCTGTGGATTTTTGCATGGTGACACCTCCTCTTGCTTCGCCTCACCTGTCTGCAATATATAAGTCCCTTCTCCGTGCATTTGATTTACATTTATCAAGAATGATGGACTGATCACATCGACTCCAGGCTGAGGGACAGATTACCTCAAACTCCTTCTCATCTTCTACCACTCTTCTCTTCATTGGACTAAGGAACCCAACAACAAACAACTACTACTACTACTGCAACAACTGATACTACTACTACAACTACTACTACTACTGTTGCTACTGGTGCTGGTGCTGCTGCTGCTGCTACTAGTACTGCTTCTACTACTTCTACTTCAACAACTAATACTGCTACTACTACTACTACTACAACAACTACAACAACTACTACTGCTGTTGCTGCTGGTGCTGCTGCTACTAGTACTGCTACTACTACTACTGCAACAACTAATACTGCTACTACGACGACGACGAATACTACTACTATTGTTAGTAATAATATTAATTGTATTAATAATAATAATAATAATAATAATAATAATAATAATAATAATAATACTAATAATAATAATAATACAATTAATAATACAATAATAATACGATTAATAATAATAATAATAATACTAATAATAATAATAATAAAAAAATACAATAAAAGTTACGTTGGTAATGGTTAGCTGAAGGATTTGTCTTCTTGTTAGGTAGGGAGAAGCAACAGTCTCTCTGAACTTGACTGCGCTATTGCCTGTTCAGGGAGAGCCAAATCGACTATCAGTTCTGTGCTATAATTCCTTCCTCTAAAGGATTAACACCAACCTGAATTGTTGAACTTCCTTAATAGTAGCGTGTTACTCCAACTGTAATTGCTCTGATGCCAAGGATGATTGACTTTGATTACACTTGCAGTTGGAACCTGTCTGAAAGGGTTTGAGATGTGTGGGTGGAACATGATTGTTTGACTCTGGGCAACACGTAAATTAGTTTTTGCATTTATGCATAATATTAAATAAATAATTAAAGATGCATCCGGTCTTGTGTTTCTTGCAAGTAACGTTTATATTTGTTAAGGTATATGGCTGTCAAAAGCATCCTGATGGAGTTACCTTGCAAGCAGGACAGATAGCAATTAATGATGTTGGACTAGACATGTACATCCACGTTGGATGATAGCCATTTCTAATACAACTGGGATTAAGGAGATGCAGCTGTCCGCTTTAGGGAGGCCAAATTGCCTTGAAAATACATTAAACTTGCTCATCATTATGTGTTTTTTCCCTTATGTTCAGAGACGCTTGGCTCGTAGGGAAGGAGCGCATGGAAGCTCCTGAAGGAGCTAAGTATAAGACTCATCAGGGAAACTAAGGATCCCAAATTAGTTACATCCTTGTTTCAACGTCTCAGTGTTGCTCTTCAGAGGAGTGTGTCGGGGAAACAGAGTCCGCCTTGCCGCGTCTATCCTCGCCGAACACACGTGTATCTGCGGCTGGGAATCGGCAGACTGATTTGGTTACCACTATCTTGTTTATCATAGATCTGAGGGAAAGATTGCAAGGCTGATGCCCAGCAATAAGGAGCCGTCCCAACTATGCTGATGTGAGGGTGTTTAGATTACATTTAGCAGTGGTTATCCTCTTTAGGGACTTAATCTTACAAATTACCTTTTCATTATATAGAATTTTTGAGTTTCTGGGTAACACTGTATTGGGTCTACTGTCAGATGCTACGTCATGCCTGATTAAATTTGATGCTGACTTATGTTTTTCTTAATACATATTTGGTTACTACATATTGTTTGAAATGTTCTTTTGAAAGAATATTATTAGTTTTGATCTCAATTATTGGTGTTTTATTTTATTTCCGTTTGTATATGTCTTTCAAATTGTGAATGATGTTGGCGCCGTTGAGTGCTCGTCCTAAGACCCATCAAGGTCCCTAGGAATTTCCGCTCAATACACTCTGCAAATTTAACAACTGTAGGTTAACACATTGGTAAACCCTAGGATCTGTTGATCAACAACTTGAAAACGCACATGCGTTATAGATCAACACCCTGAAGAGGCCCAGGGCCTAGTACTCAACCCAGTCAAACACTGCCATTATTTGTCGACGCATTTAGGATCACAAGGTGTGTAGACCTTCATCTACTCCGTAACACAACAGTGAAGGTGCAGTGTGACATAGAAAATAAGGAACGTTGGATGTCCACTAAGTTCATTAAAAATAAAATAAGAGTTCCAACTCTAAAATCTTTTTCAAGATTTCCCAATATTGCCGTCGTCCGGTTACTCTTCCAAATATTTGAACTTATTCGTTATTACATGGAGTACAAGTAAAGAATTAGCTGATGGAGTTGATGTAAAATTATGGCGGAAAACCGTTGCGTGTCTGCAATCACTTCTGCATAGTAGAATATCTGAAGCCCACTGCCATAGAGAAGTGATATCAAACATGGTTATTGTCAGAAGCAATTCAGATAGGATTAGATAAGAGTACCAATAATTCAGAGAAAGTCTAGTTCCTCCGCACCATCGTCATATCTATATTCGTGCAGAGAGTGATGGTGACCGGATCTTCAGTTATATGTTGTCATCATGCACCTGGCCATGTTGCATATGCAGGCTGTGTGAGAAGGTATCTAGATCCCATGAAGAAGCTACCAAACATTGTGAGTGGCAATAAGTTAAAGAAATTTACTGTAAGTGACAACTTCACTATTAGAAGAATTGACAAATTTGAAGCAGAATTTTCATCGACCAATGTAGTGAGCAAGTTCTCGTGCAATCCTCAAGGCTCCTGGAGGTTTATCGCATGGCCCAGGAGCTACTGGAGACACTAAAGCTAAACTCGTCAGTGTCTTGCCTGTGTTCAGAGTGAGGACTTCTGTGGTGTCCACATGCAGACTTTAGATAAGGAGTGAACACCACCAGTAACACTACAGCCATGGTGTTAGTAGTGTTGGTGTCATACCATACATTGAATGTACATATATCTGTTCACTTAAGGAAAACTCTAACTTTATATATATTTTCTCGCTCCTCCCTTCCATTCTCTCTCATCTCTTTTTTTCCAACCCCTCATTTTCCCTCTCCAGTCTTTCATCTCTCCTTCGAAAACTATTCTTTCTCCCTTCATCTTCTCACTCTTTCCCAAATTCATATTTCCTATGCTTTATTCTCCTTCTCTCCCTCCCTCCCTCTCTTTGTCTGTATGTCTGTCTGTCTCTTATCTATCTCTCTCTCTCTCTTTTTCTTCTAATTACTTTTTTAACCAATACTATTCCCCCTCCTGGTACCATTTCTATATTTCCGTCTGCACATTATTTCAGTCCTTCAATTCTAATTCTCTCTTCTACTTTCATCTACCCATTTCCCTTTTTCTCAATACCTTACTGTCATTTTTTACTGTATTCCTTTCCTCTCTTACTTTTTTCTATATCCCCTCTGAGCACTTTCGCCTATCCTCCTGCATCTCTTCTCTACACCCTCTCTTTCCTTTCTTTTTTCCTTTTCCTTTCGTTTCCTGTCCTTTCCTTTCCCTTCCTCTACTAATTACCACTCTTTCCTACCTACCCCAGTATACCTTCCTTTCCTTCTCCTTCCCACCTCCCCAACATACCTTCCTGCCATCTCGTGCCTCGTCTCTCACCCGCTACAATCAATACAAAACTGGAGTTCACCCCAAGTATAAGAAGCCATGTATTCCCCTGAAACTGGACTGGCTTCTTTTGCTTCCACCCTGAATACATTTCTCAGATTTTCAGGATGTATTTTTTTATCGTTGTCATTCGTGGGTGTGCACTGTGGGAGGAGATGGATAGAAAAGAGGCTGGTCAGCAACACTGGCTGTGGTGGTAGTGCGTAGTAGCGGTGTGTATGGTGTCAGGAAGAGGTGTTTGATGTGGTGGTTGGTAGTGGTTCAGTTAATTGGTGCTTGAGGTAGTTGATACTGGTAGGTGATGGTTTTCGTGCATCATGACTGTGTTAGTGGTAGCGGAGATGATTTCAGTAGTATTGGCTGTAGGTCAAAGTGGTGATGGTGGTGGTGACAGTGGTATGGTGAAATTTGTTGATAATGGAGTTCCTAGATATGGAAGTTATGGTGGTGGCATATGGTGATGATGTTATTTGTTGGTGGACGAAGTGTTCATTAACAAGAGGATCGAACACTTTAATTAATTTCTAGTTTGGAGCGGGAAATTGACAACCAGCTGATGCTCTTAACATTGAACCATGTACATGTCCACGCAACCATATGCATGTCCACGCAAGTTACAGAAGGTTCCATTACTAAACAAAATATCAAGACTTATAAGAGAACGTGTACTGAAAATCAGCCATTTCACAACCCAGAGTTAGCATTTGACTTGAAAAATGTTTATTCTGTGCAAAAGGAGCAGAGGCACCAAAGACCATATTACAAAAAAAGGGGTCGAAATGTATCCATTGTCGCAACTCGAGGATTGTACGAATCTGTTGATAATTATTGTAACTAGAGTAGAGATGAATTGGGAAATGAAGTTAATTGTCAGATTAGTTCATCTAAGGATTTAATTGTCGCTGAAGCTTCTGTCACTATGACTGACTTCATTTAGGAAGAGTAGGAGGTCGACCATGACTGACTTTATTTAGGAAGAGTAGGAGGTCGACCATGACTGACTTCATTTAGGAAGAGTAGGAGGTCGACCATGACTGACTTCATTTAGGAAGAGTAGGATGTCGACCATGACTGACTTCATTTAGGAAGAGTAGGAGGTCGACCATGACTGACTTCATTTAAGAAGAGTAGGAGGTCGACCATGACTGACTTCATTTAGGAAGAGTGGGAGGTCGACCAGAGGGTTGTGATTGTTTGTGAGTCTTTGTTCTATTTTTTAGAAGAAAATGATGACTACCAGTAGAGTCTTGAAGATGTCAAGAACATCGTGAGAAACCTCTTTGGGGATGAGGAGAATATTTATTGTGTCAGGTATTTGAACGAACTTGCCATAAAACATTACGAGGCCAACATATGCTGATCAACGCTGCAACACAATTCATGTAGTTACATCTCTTAAAGGTATCCTCGATAACACGAAATCGTAATAACACGATTGCAAACAAACCACGGAACGGGTGGGATTTAGAACCCATGGAGTTTCACTACTCACTCGCCATGGGTTCAAACCCCACATATTCCGTGGTTTATTACATTTAATTTCTTGCAACTGCAACTGGGATGTGTGGCCACAGTGATGGAAGATCGTGTGAAAAGTCGACCTCTGTAATACGGAAGAACTTAATGATAATGACGAACTATGCTAATAAAAACTACTTAGAAAAGTTTAATTAGACATAATTAGTATTTTTTTTTTACTTTTTCTTATCTCGCGAAATTGGAGTATATAAGTAAGGGAGAAGTGAAAGTAAGAGAGAAGTGAAAGTAAGAGAGAAGTGAAAGTAAGAGAGAAGTGAAAGTAAGAGAGAAGTGAATGTAAGAGAGAAGTGAAAGTAAGAGAGAAATGAAGGGAAGAGAGAAGTGAAAGGAAGAGAGAACTGAAAGTAAGAGAGAAGTGAAAGTAAGAGAGAAGTGAAAGTAACAGTGAAGTGAAAGTAAGAGAAAAATGAAAGTAAGAGCATAATGAAAGTAAGATAAAAGTGAAAGTAAGAAAGAAATGAAAGTAAGAGGGAAGTGAAAGTAAGAGAGAAATGAACGTAAGATAGAAGTGAAAGCAAGAGAGAAGTGAAAGTAAGAGAGAAGTGAAAGTAAAAGAGAAGTAAAAATTTAATAATCTTGCACAATAAATTATCTTTCCCTGCAAAATGTATGATAATGCAAATCCAAATGCTAATAATAACCACTGTATTAAAAAAAATAAAGATATTCCACGTCCAGAAAAAGTCTCCCATTAAAATTTAATGAGGTCAATTACGCTCGTAATCAGGTTAACGTTCAGAAAATCGGGATCAGATAGCGAAGGTTCCGGAAGGTTTTAGAGTTGCTGCTGCACAAGACTGGTAAAACCTGGGCGAGAATTATCGAAGATGACGAGAAATATATTTTAAAGATCAGTTGATAACAACTCCGGTAATGCAGATTCATTTATATTCAAACGAAGCGCTAGACCTGTATGGGTAATTCGATTCTTGACAAATATGCATCATTAGAAAAGAAATTGCTACTTATATTTGTACTTTTTCTCTTCAGTAATAGTTAAGTTTAGGGATGGAAATGTATAATTGGAATGAAATAAAGTTAATGATAGACAGAATGAAAGTAAAATTAATAAATAAGAAATAATGAAGCTAGGGACATGAAAGTAAGAGAATGAATGAAAGTGAAGTAGAAGTAAATGTAGGGTAAGTGGAAATGAACTAGTGGTGCAACAACAGTGAATGTAATGGGTGGGGGTAATATCTCTGCCACAATGTCTTTTGATGTATGGGTAAAGTCCAAATGCAATAACACACTGTTTAAAATAAAAACAGGTCAATATCCTTAAATTTATGATCTTACGCTGTACCATGAACGCAGTGATCAGATAGCGTGGTCATCGTTTTATGTGCCAAAACTGAAAACCTCAGATTATCAAGATGACTATATTTTACAGTATACAATACCTAAGCAATTCAATAATACTTGAAATTTCACTAACATCAACAACATCCTCCCAGACAAAAAACAGGTCATACGATCTACAACGATAATATTACCGAGACAAAACCAAACGACTGCCAAGGTATTTCTATTTCCTTCTAGACAAATGAGGTGAGGATAATAATGATGCTGATGGCTGCTTCTCCCGCTCTCGCTAAATCCGCTGCCGCAACGAAAATATTGAAGATAATTAAAATGCGATATTATGAGATCTACCCCGAGGGACTTAAAGGAAAGAAGAATAATGTATTTCCTCATTTTGTTTTGGGACATAATGTTTTTTTTATTATATAAGCATTATGTTAGAACGTCTATACTTTTTTCTTTATACTTACAATCGGTGTTGGAAAAAAAGTCACAGGAAAAAAGTCACAGAAAATAAGTCACAATTTTGGCTAGGAAAAAAAGTTACTAGAAAAAAGTCACATTTTATTTAAATTCCTTAAACAATTAAAGTAATAAAAAATATATTTTATTAAATTAATAAAACAAAAATATTTTAAATCAGTTATAACTAACAGTACATTATTTGTACACAATTTATATATGATGACATTATTCAATTTCTTAAGCAAAGCAAGACAATAAAGGAAACATTTAAGTCTGTATTTATTGACAACACATGACATGTAAGACTGAAAATATCTTACATAATATCTGGCATTACATGTATATTCAGTGTTAGGTTAGGCTAGGTTAGATACCCAAGTGTTAGGTTAGGTTTGATTTCCAAGTGTTAGGATAGGATAGGTTAGGTTAGATACCCAAGTGTTAGGATAGGTTAGGTTAGGTTAGATACCCAAGTATTAGGTTAGGTTAGATACCCAAGTGTTAGGATAGGTTAGATACCCAAGTGTTAGGTTAGGTTAGATACCCAAGTGTTAGGTTAGGTTAGATACCCAAGTGTTAGGATAGGTTAGGTTAGGTTAGATACCCAAGTGTTAGGATAGGTTAGGTTAGGTTAGATACCCAAGTGTTAGGATTAGGGTTAGATACTCAAGTGTTAGAATAGGTTAGGTTAGATACCCAAGTGTTAGGTTAGGTTAGATACCCAAGTGTTAGGATAGGATAGGTTAGAGTTAGATTATACCCAATTGTTAGGATAGGTTAGGTTAGATACCCAAGTGTTAGGATTGGTTAGATACTCAAGTGTTAGAATAGGTTAGGTTAGATTCCCAAGTGTTAGGTTAGGTTAGATACCCAAGTGTTAGGTTAGGTTAGATACCCAAGTGTTAGGTTAGGTTAGATACCCAAGTGTTAGGTTAGGTTAGATACCCAAGTGTTAGGCTAGATACCCAAGTGTTAGGTTAGATACCCAAATGCTAGGAAAGGTTAGGTTAGATACCCAAGTGTTAGGTTAGGTTAGATACCCATATGTTAGGATAGGTTAGGTTAGATACCCAAGTGTTAGGTTAGGTTATATACCCAAGTGTTAGGATAGGTTAGATACCCAAATGTTAGGATAGGTTAGGTTAGATACCCAAGTGTTAGGATAGGTTAGATACCCAAGTGCTGTCCACGTCTCTAATCTTTCCTCCGTAAAAGGTGACTTAAATGCCGGGAGCTGGTAACTCTTACTTGGTGTATACCTAAGGAGGGTTTCGAGGGTCAACGCCCCCGCGGCCCGGTCTGTGATTTGGCCTCGCCTTCTCCTGTATAAATTGTGTGTGACCATGAAAACTGCAACTTTTAAGTATCAAGATGCGTATATTGGGCTTTATAATATGTAGTTTTAAAATATATATGGCAAATAAATGAGTGGAGTATTTTTGAGTGTGAGTTGGATCAGCATCTCATTGGTCTTACTGTCATGCTCCTCTATTATAATCGTATGAGTGGGAATGTGTGTGACAGGATTTTATGTTTTTTCAATGCTCCTTCTTTTTTTTGTTTTAGTAAGTGGGAAAGGTTAGGTGTGAACTGGGCCTCCCTAGCAATGCTCCAGTATTCTCAATATATATATAAAGTTCTAGAGGTGGTACCTCCATGCCAACGGAGACTCGAACCTACGAACCTTGTGACATGGTGTTTGTGAATATTTCGCCTGCTCTTGCGAATTCCTAGCATTGTAAAAATCTCTAGTTGTGTCGATGCATGCAGGGGATGATATAAAAGCTGTAAGCCACCTGCCTGAAAGCTGGGTGCCTTGGATCAACGTCTAGCGTGAGCTGGACGCCAAGGTATTGGTCCAGTGTAGTACGGTCGGCAAAGCACTGCGTACCAGGTTTGTAGGTTCGAGTCTCCGTCGGCCAGAGATCAGTGTTTGTGAATATTTCGCTGCTCTTGCGAATTCCTACATATATATATATATATATATATATATATATATATATATATATATATATATATATATATATTTGTTATCTTAGTCCCTTTCTAACATGCTACGCCGTGTCGAGTGGAAAGGAAACACTAGAAAAATTAACAGTGATAATAAAAACAGAAGAAAGCACTGATATGTGAACCCTGAACTTCGAGAGAAGGAAATCAAAGAAAGTAACAAACATCTGAGCTGATACTGATTCCATCAAATGATAAGCGTTCATATGTAAAAAAAAACAAATGTATATAAAAATATTTTAGAATGCAGTTTAAGTATGTTTTAATATATTTAATATTTAATATATTTAATAAATTGGATTGTCGTGAAAGAGATCATCTGTTATCAAAATTTGGTAAGATCCCTTGATTTTCTTGATTTAGGTAATTTTCAGGCGACCCAAAATTGTAAATAATCACATGCAAGTTTACAAGAAATAGAAATTGCCATTATTATTATTATTATTATTATTATTATTATTATTATTTGCGACCACTGTCAGCCTCAGATTTATTTCTGAGTTACCAGACCCTGCCACTTGGAGGCCAGTGGTTCGTCTTTAAGGTCCACCCATCCATCTGCCCGCCTTCAGATATTCTCCCTTCCCCACTTCCCCAAGGTCTGCCTCAGCAATTAGTATCTCCCTCTTTCCCAGGTCCATGTGTCCAGGAGACCATCTGTGTCCCCTCAGATATTCTCCCTTCCCCACTTCCCCAAGGTATCCTCGCCTTTCCCAGATCCATGCATCCAGGAATCCATCCGTGGGCCCCTGGATGTCTCTCCTTCCTCACTTCTCTTAGGGTATCTTCCAGTCTCAGCCTTCTCCAGGTTATGAATCCCGAAGTCAGCTCAGCCACCCCCAGTGATCTAGCTAGATGAGAACGAGGCCTTGTCTAGCTGGTCTACGGTAGAGACTGTCCAGGTGGGTGGAATTACAGGAGGGGACACACAGAAATCTGCGTCCTGTAATTACACCCACCAAGACAGCCACGACCGAAGGTAAACTAGACGCAGCCAAGCTACCGTCCAATTCGGCCACCAAGGTGAGGCCATTCAAATAAAATTTGGAAGTTCTATTTGTATTATACGATTTATCTACATAAAATATAAGATTTTTTAGTTAATTAGTAATTTAAGCGTGTTTGTGAAAGTTTTATTGTGTGTGGAAGAGTGTTCGTGTGTTAATCTGTTTGTCCACCTCCACGAGAACTGTAATACGCGTTGTACTTTACATTTTTATTTGGTTATTTGTCTCATGTATTTGCAAGACTCTCAGTGGTTTACAAGAGCTTGAGCACAATGAGAATAAGTTACTTTGACTGTTTTTTTTTTTGGGTTACCTTGGGTAATTTACACATATATTATTATGTATGATATTGTGTAACTGATTTTACGTGTACTTATACCTAAGTAAACTTAGTTATTTACTTACACACACACTCATTTTTACACTCATTTGCGCATTTCCGAAAATGCAGCTAGCGCATTCAACATCATTCTGGTGGTAAAGCTCTCGCTTCACGCACGGAGGGCCCGGGTTCTATTCCCGACGGGGCGGAAACATTTCGAAGTGTTTCCTTATACACACACACACATACATAAAACAGGCCTAGTGTCTAATCGACATGTGCCT
Organism: Cherax destructor; assembly: GCA_009830355.1. Taxonomy (NCBI): domain Eukaryota; kingdom Metazoa; phylum Arthropoda; class Malacostraca; order Decapoda; family Parastacidae; genus Cherax; species Cherax destructor. The sequence continues at coordinate 32,133 of WNWK01007211.1, read as the reverse complement.
AGGACAAAATGGTAACTAACACACACGCCCCCGTTGGCCTAGTGGGTAAAGCTCTCGCTTCACGCACGGAGGGGCCGGGTTCAATTCCCGGTGGGGCAGAAACATTTCGAAGTGTTTCCTTACACACACACACACATACATACAACAGGCCTAGTGTCTAATTGACATGTGCCTAGGACAAAATGGTAACTAACTAACTAACACACGCCTCGATGGCATGGTGGCTAGCGCTCTTGCTTCATGCACAGAGGGCCCGGTTTCAATTCCCAGCGGGACCGAAACATTTCGAAGTGTTTCGTTACACACACACACACACACATACATACAACAGGCCTAGTGTCTAATCGACATGTGCCTAGGACAAAATGGTAACTAACACACATACGTTCCCCTATGCCAGACACACACATGTACACAAGTTTATACCCATTCATGTATACGCTCTCCCTCACGGTTGTTAAAATTATGTTTGTCTTCTCAAAATAAAAGGAAAAGTTGGAGGCAGAAAAATCTGACATCCTCAATGTTCGAGAATTCAGGAACTTTATATATATTTTAATATTCTGATGGAGAATATTGGTTTTTGACATTTTCAAGACAACCATTGTAAAAGGTGTGAAAAATGACTAGTTTGAGACACTTGTGGATAAGGTAAAGAAGACACTACCATGAATTATCTTAAGAAAGATTAATTTTAGCTAGAAATCACTATAAACAATTTTAAAAGTTTCTCTCCATTCTCATATTTTCTCTTACCTAACCTCTTCTAGACTATAATAAAACATTATAACCCCTTTCCCCCCCCACCCTAAAAATGTTATGGGATGAATATAAAACTAGAACCTGGGGATTTTCGATCCCTTAACAAGAATTAAGGTGGTCACTCCTGCACGCTGGTTAGTGCACCTCTTTCTTAATGTTTAAGTTACTATATTATGCTGTCATGGTCAGTGATGTGTGAATATCAGCGAATATTATAAAATTAATGTTGTGTTGTAATGTACCGTGATATTTAATTGTTATTATATATTATACCCTGTATGGTGTTGTACACTATACACAAATAACCCAAACATAGCAGAGAGGAGCTTTTGACGACGTTTCGGTCCGACATGGACCATTTACAAAGTCACACTAACAAGAAGGAGAAAAGGAGGAAGTATATATGTATAGGCCAGCAGACAGGGATGGGATCCTACATGCATGCGAAAAGGATCTGAGACATGGGACACCCCTGTCTCAGACCCCTTTCCATCACCATCTGTCTCCCCAACTTACCATTCACCTGCACACGCACCTTCGCAGAACTATAGTGGAGTCAGAGTGTTTTTTTGTGCTTTGTTCCAGTCACGGTATTGTGCCTTTTTGTTATTTATTATTTGATGTACAATATATAGCTTCTTCAATCTTAATGTTTATGCAATTAAGGTGAATTTGCATCTTAACTGAACATCTTGTGTTCTTAGCAGTTAAAAATAGTAAACTTCCATTTATGAATAACTGCTACCTTAATTATTTTTCAGTTGTTAAAATTATCTTGCAAGTTGTAGTCATTCATAATTCAAATAAAGTCGCAGAATAACTGTGCAAAATGTAACAAGATAAAAAAAAACAGTAATCCAAGATCTTTCTTTACAAACAGAATATTTTAAGAGTGGCAAGAACTCCAGGAGAAAGTTGAGAGTACAACAACTTTTTAAAAGAATTAGACACATGTGCAACATCTGGGTTTCTGTAATTTGCAGACGTTTTGCCAAACAATGGTTTTTTCAGTACAATAGAATTACGTAAAGTGGAGACCAGCAAATTAAAGACACCTAGATTTTACACATGTGCTTATTTCTTCTTTGTGTTGGTTTTGAGTACTATTCATATACAGCTCTTACAAAGTTTAACAATATTTATTACAATAATAGGCAGCAACATAAAACATTACTATCGAACAAGTAATTACAGTTAACTAATTATCATGAAACTGTACGAAACAGTAAGATAACAAAGAAGATTAAGTTTAGCCAGTAAACAAGAGTGTAATAATTCTGAGACAGCCATTATTGCAAATGTAACAGCTCAGTGATTGTAAGTAATTTGTCATGAGTTATGGCAGTTTTTCTCTACAAAACAGTTAACTAAACATGATGAATGTGGATACAACATATGGCGTGAATTTTTATACATATAAATCGCTGGAAAACAATGCGATTCCAGGTGGACATGATCAGACGGACGAATAATATTAGTAGTAGTAGTAATAGTAGTAGTAGTAGTAATGATAATAGTAGTAGTAGTAATGATAATAGTAGTAGTAGCATTAATAATAGTAGCAGTAGTAATGATAATAGAAATAATATTAGTAGTAATGATAATATTATTTGTGATGATAGTAGTAGTAATGATGATGGTAGTACTAGTAGTAATGATAACAGCAATAATGTTAATTCTAGCAGTAGTCTAAACTCTTCTTCTAATAAATATAAAATTTGGAAAATGTGGAGATATCTTTCCATATATCATCTTTGGCTGTGTGGCATCATTGTCAATGTGACAGTAAGATGTGTAGGGTAGGGAAAGAGAATTCCCATATACTAACTCCTTACCCTCATTTCTCTAGAACAGTGGTACCCCAGACCTTTTCAGGCTGCCGCCCCCTTGGCACTCAGGCCACATCCCTAGCTCCCCATCCCCCCCCCCCCAAACATATGAACTTGGTATTAGATTTACTGGGAATTCAAAACAACAACTAATCTAACACTATAAACAAAGGTATTTATTTCACCAATAAAAATTAACATAGTAAACTAATTTATTTAACAATATGAAAGTGTAAATTTACATCTCATCTGTAACTACATTGTATTGATGATAATAATGAAATGGATGTGCTTGGTGCAGGGACATCAGCTTCTCAACATCAGTCTTGAAGGCACTAGATCTCTACTAAACGCACCACGTGCATCATTTTTTAAAAAACTGATAAAACAACTTAAGTGTAGCAGTAGAAGAGATAATGTTGACTGGTAGGTATGTCGTAAACATTGAATCACAGGTCCTTTATAACTTCATAGGTCTCTCATAACTTCTTATATAATAATATAAAATCTTATTTCTACAAGTGCATGTACAAGGTATACAGGTCGAGCTGATGCAACTTCCTAAATGCTTACTCATAGGTCCTTCTCATTTTGCTTGCACCATCGAGTTGCTTGGTTTTGTTTTATGTTCTTGGGTAGCATTGAAAATTAGGTTGAACAAATATTCTGTTAATAGGATGGAATGTGAAGGACATGCTTAGTATGGGCCAACAGGCCTGCTGCAGTGTTCCACCTTTCTTATGTTTTTATTACCTGGAGTTTACCTGGAGAGAATTCCAGGGGTCAACGCCCCTGCGGCCCGGTCTGTGACCAGGCCTCATGTTGGACCAGAGCCTGATCAACCAGGCTGTTACTGCTGGCCGCACGCAGTCCAACGTACGAACCACAGCCTGGCTGGTTAGGTTCCGACTTTAGGTGCCTGTCCAGTGCCTGCTTGAAGACAGCCAGGGGTTTGTTGGTAATCCCCCTTATGTATGCTGGGAGGCAGTTGAACAATCTTGGGCCCCTGACACTTATTGTGTTGTCCCTCAACGTGCTAGTGGCACCCCTGCTTTTCATTGGGGGGATGTTACATCGCCTGCCGAGTCTTTTGCTTTCATAGGGAGTGATTTTCGTGTGTAAGTTTGGTACTAATCCCTCGAGAATTTTCCACGTGTATATAACAATGTATCTCTCCCGCCTGCGTTCTAGGGAGTACAGGTTTAGAAACTTCAAGCGTTCCCAGAAATTGAGGTGGTTTATCGCAGTTATGCGTGCCGTGAAGGTTCTCTGCACATTTTCAAGGTCAGCAATTTCACCTGCCTTGAAAGGTGCAGTTAGTGTGCAGCAATATTCCAGCCTAGATAGAACAAGCGATTTGTAAAGTGTCAACATGGGCTTTGCATCCTTGGTTTTGAAGGTTCTCATTATCCATCCTGGAATTAGTTTTGTACTCAGATGAGATTTTAATTTCCTCACGTTTTCCGTATCTGAGTAATTTAAATTTCTCATCATTGAACTTCATATTGTTTTCTGCAGCCCATTTAAAGATTTGGTTTATGTATGCTTGGAGTCTTGCAGTGTCTTCAATGGTGGACACTGTCATACAGACTCGGGTGTCATCTGCAAAGGAAGACACGGCACTGTGGCTTATATCCCTATCTATGTCCGATATGAGGAACAGGATGGGAGCGAGTACTGTGCCTTGTGGAACAGAGCTTTTCACATTAGCTGCCTCAGACTTTACTCTGTTGACTACTACTCTTTGTGTTCTACTTGTTAGGAAATTATAGATCCATCTACCAATTTTTCCTGTTATTCCTTTATCACGCATTTTGTGTGCTATCACACCATGGTCACACTTCTCAAAGGCTTTTGCAAAGTCTGTGTATATAACATCTGCATTCTGTTTGTCCTCTAGAGCATCCAGGACCTTGTCATAGTGGTCCAGTAGTTGGGACAGACAGGAGCGAAGAAGACCGCAGACAGAGTATAGTATAGGTGGCCAAAGACTGCAAACCTCACTCAAGGAAAAAGATCTTGGGGTGAGTATAATACCGAACACATCTCCTGAGGCACACATCAATCAGATAACTGCTGCAACATACGGGCGGCTGGCAAACCTAAGAATAGCATTCCAATACCTCACTAAGGAATCATTTTTTACTCTGTACACTTATATACGTCAGGCCCATACTGGAGTATGCAGCACCAGTTTGAAACCCACACCTGGTCAAGCACGTGAAGAAATTAGAGAAAGTGCAAAGGTTCGCAACAAGACTAGTCCCAGAGATAAGAGGATTGTCCTACGAAGAAAGGTTAAGGGAAATCGGCCTGACGACACTAGAGGACAGGAGGGTTAGGGAAGACATGATAACGACATATAAAATACTGCGAGGAATAGATAAGGTGGACAGAGACAAGATGTTCCAGAGAGGGGACACAGAAACAAGGGGTCACAATTGGAAGTTGAAGACTCCTATGAGTCAAAGGAATGTAGGAAGTATTTCTTCAGTCATAGAGTTGTCAGGAAGTGGAATAGCCTAAAAAGTGACGTAGTGGAGGCAGGAACCATACATAGTTTTAAGACGAGGTTTGATAAAGCTCATGGAGCAGGCAGAGAGAGGACCTAGTAGCAATCAGTGAAGAGGCGTGGCCAGGAGCTATGAATCAACCCCTGCAACCACAAATAGGTGAGTACAAATAGGTGAGTACACACACACACACACACACACATCATCATCAATGTTCGGGAATTCAGAAACTTATATATATTTCAATATTCTGATGGAGAATGTTGGTTTTCGACATTATCAAGACAACCATTGTGAAAGGTGTGGAAAGTGACTAGTTTGAGACACTTGTGTGTAAGTTAAAGAAGACACTGCCATGAATTATCTTAAGAAAGATTAACTTTAGCTAGAAATCATTATAAACAATTTAATAAGTTTCTCTCTATTCTCATATTTTCACTTACCTAACCTCTTCTAGACTATAATAAAACATTATCCCCCTTTCCCTTTACACACACTATGGTTGTTATGGGATGAAAATTAAAAGTATTAGCCGGGAATATTCGATCCCTTCACAAAAATAATTTATGTGGGGGCTCCTGCACAGTGGTCAGTTCACCCGTGTCTTACTAAGATACAGTGTTATGCTGTCATGTGTGAATGTCAGCGAATATTATAACATTAATGTTTTTTATTGTACTGCGATGTTTAAATGTTAGAATGTATTATATTTTCATTGGTGAGGCACACAATGTCATTTCTTCAATGTTAATGTTTATATTACAAATAATACTTAACGTTAATGTTTAGGTGGTGTTTAAGTCGTAAATGAACATTGTGTTGCTAATACTAATTAAAAGTAGTATACCTTCATTTATGAATAACTGCTAACATAGTTATTTTTCAGTTAGGAAAACGCTCTTAAGAGTCGTAGTGATTCATAATTCAACTAAAATAGTACAGAGACTTCAGTCTTACGTTGTAGAAAAAATGTGTAAAAAGTAACAAAAAAAAAAAGAATCTAAGAATATTTCATGACAAATACAGAATTTGAGGAGTGACAAGAACTACAGAAAGAGTTGAGAACACAGCAAATGTTATAAAGAATTAGACATGTGCAGCATCAGGGTATCTTGTAGACATTTCACCAAGCAGTGGATTATCAATACAATAGAATTAGATAATGTGAAGGCCAGCAAATTTAAGATATCCATGTACTGCACATGAGTCTTATGCTTCCTCGTGTCGGTATTATATACCATTGATATGCAACTATTATAAAGGTTAACAATATTTATTGTAATAATACTCAAACACAAAAAAAAACTATAAAATAAGTAATTACAATTGGCTTTTAATACATAATTTGTCTAAAATAATAAGATAATAAGCAAAGACGATTAAGTTTGGCCAGTAAACAAAAGAACAATAATTCTCAGACAGCCATTATTGCCAAAGTAACAGCTCAGTGATTGTCAGTAATCTGTGACGAGTTACGGCAATTTCCTCTATTAAACAATTCACTAAACATGATGAATGCGGATGCAACATTTGGCAAGAATTTATATATATATAAATCATTGGGAAGCAATGCGATTCCAGGTGGGCATGATCAGACAGACGGATAACATTACTAGTAGTAATAATGATAGCAGTAGTAGCAGTAATGATAATAGTAGTATAGTAATGGTAATAGAAGTAGGAAATAAATGGTATAAAATACCGACACAATGGAAAAATCAACACATAAGCAGTATAATGTGATCCTTTATTGACAATGTTTCGCCCACGCAGTGGGCTTTATCGAATGATAATATCGAATGATAATAGTATTACTAGTAGTAAAGATGATGGCAGTAGTAATATTAATGATAATAGTATTAGTAATGATAATAGTAGTAGTAGTATTTATGATGGTAGTACTAGTAGTAATAATAAAAAATAGTAGAAATACTGATAATAGTAGTGATAATTGTACTAGTAGTAATGATTACAGCACTAGTGTTAATTCAAGCAGTAATCAGTAATCTGCTCTTCCTGTTAAATATTCATGAATGTTTATCAGCACAAATGAGTAAACTGTTTTATTTAACTTTTCAAGTCGACTGCATTGCTGGAAGGTTTGGAAAATGTGGAGATATCTTTCCGATATGTCATCTCTGGGTGTGTGGCATCCTTGTCAATGAGACAGTAAGATGTGTAGGGTAGGAAGAGACCCTTCACGTATTCTAACTTTCTTTCATCTCTCTAGAAAAGTGGTTTCCAAACCTCTTCAGGCTGTCGCCCCCTTGGTTCCAAGGTCACATCCCTAGTGCCCCATTCCCTCCCCCCATAAACATACGAACACACATCTTTCTTGGTATTGGATTTACTGCGAATTCAAAACAACAACTTATCTAACACTATAAACAAACGTATTGACATAGTAAACCAGTTTGTTTAACAATATGCAAGGGTAAATTTACATCTCATCTGTAACTACACTTTCTTTACAATTTTAATGAGATGGATGTGCTTGGTGCAGGGACGTCAGCTTCCCAACATCAGGTACTGGAAATAGTCTTAGATCCCTGCTACTGTACTGAAGCCTCGCCATACTAAACACACCAGGTATATTTTTTTTTTCAAAAAACTGATGAAGCCACTTATGTGTTCGTGACTTAGATTTTGTCATAGAGATTTTGTTAATCAAATGCTCACTTGGTTCTGATGCCACCCTGCCACCCTCTTTTTCCTCAACGCCCCCTTGGATCTTTCCATCGCCCTCAGAGGAAGGTACCGCCCACTTTGGAAATCACTGCTCTAGACACCTGCAAAGGAAGCTAGACTATAGGTATCCTTTCTCAGCAGATAGCTTGTATATACCCTGTGATGCCTTTACAATAATTCCCAAACAGTAATAGATACAAAGAAAGTCTGTTTAAGGGCACACACACAAAGAGTCAAACTGATACAGTGTTTGTAAAACAATTGTAAAAATATCTTATACTTTTCCTTATGAATTTTACCTCAGAACTTGGAAGATGGTTTAAATAAGTGTTGACATATTAATATATCAGGAAGATCCGTAGCCAGATTGTGGGGTCGACTGCTGGTGTTCTTACTCTTGCAGGTTGAGCCCATGAAGCTTCATGGTTTCCTTTTACAGTTTTTTTTTTTAGTAAATCAGTGTCACAGTTTACGGGATGTCGTGTGAATGAGTTTATCCAGGACATCCGTCATCAGAAAAAATGTGGTGAGTTTTGTAAAATTTGGTTATTTGGTTTTGATGGACTGAGCTCAGATTGTGAACAACTGTAATTAATGTTTGTTACAGATTTTTGTAAACATTTATAAATTTTATAAAGAAAAATTCACCAGTCTCGTGAAAATTAAACATCAAAGTACCCTATTGAAAAACACCAACAGGTACAATACTCTGACGGGAACAATACATAAATAACTAGTAAACAGGAGAAAGAAACTTACGACAACGTTTGGGAAAATGGTTAAGAACTATTTTTCCCAGTTCTGGAGAATGTTTTGACGTGTGCGTTGTTAGATCACCTTCCACATCAGCTACCTTCAGGGAACACCATATCCCAGAAGGGGATCCAAATATACAGAACAATTAATCTTCTGAGTTCCTGTCACCATGTGAGTTATTAGTGAGCATTGACAAGTGTTCATTACACTTTAATAGCATTGCTTAAATAACAACGCTCTTCTTGCCGAATAAGGCAAGCGAAAATTTGTGTATGCAATAATTTTGAGTATGTCTATCAAGGCTTCTGAATATTACTTGAAATTAATACTCACGAAATCGTAATAACAGATAAATCAGCTATTGGTGGGCCTGAACCCATGGCTAGTGAGACCTGAAACTCACAGACCGGACTGGTGTCTTTACCAACTGGATCTAATAAGATTCATCTTTTTAGATTCATCTTATTAGGGTAACTGGCCGAGTGGTTAACGCACTGGCCTGTGAACTTTAAGACTCACTTGCCTTGGATTCAAGCCCCACACGTTCCCTGATTTAATTTACTAATGTCAGTAGTTAATAATGTGCAACAGTTAGTTATCTTTATTCCTAAACGTTTCGCCTACACAGTAGGCTTCTCCAGTCTGGGGACTGACCACCTCAAAACTACGTGTTCAGTGGTGATGGACTGATTACATCGTCTTTAAAACTCTACAAAAACTCTATAACAATTTTATTTTCCATTTTTGGATTAAATGGTTCACCTCAGCAAATGTACTTACCATGTAGAGTATACTCATTAGTGTTCTGCAAAATTCACAAGGTCGAAAAATTTGATGTTGATCAGAAGTAGAATTCTCCTGTTATTTACAATTTCCAACAATTCCAATTATTTTAGCTATCTTAGTATATCGTAAAATTCTCCTGCTCGCAAGATAACCTTAACTGATATTATCTTTTCCTTAAGATGCATCAGTCATTAAATATTAACGTTCTGAAGAGGTACATTCATATATATTTATTGTAATGGAACGAAAATTAAAAACTTTCTATATTTACACATACAACTGGCAAATGTGCACTACTCACTTCAATTTCTCTTTCCGCCGTCATGAAGGTAGGAGACACCTTTCATGAACATTTGAAGCCAAGCAGTTGAGGCTTTTGAAAGTTATTAGATACATTCCAATTGCTGCATGAATCTTGTCCTAGTTACCACAGTTCAGCATTGAATATTTGAAGCTGATATGATGAGGCTTTGTTATGTTATCAATAAAAGCAAAATTTTAGGAGAAAATAAAATAAGGAAACCACTTAATTGTACCTCTTCGGGGATACCTAAAAGACAATTGTGACTTTTTTCATGTCTTGCAGTAGATAGAACCAGGGACAAGTATTCACAAGCACACTGCTCTAACGACAGTGCTAATGGTAACTTCAATAAGGGGAGGCTCAGATTCATAACATGTTGCTCTGGGATATGTTAGCAGCAGCCACCAACTGCCACCCTAGACTGCAAGTCTTTACAGAGACCTTCCATCCTCACAGAAAAGCCAGATTGTAGCTCTTAACGCATATTGCAATCATTCTAACCGAAAGCTATAATAATAAAAATAATAATTATAATAATAATCTTTATTTCTACAAGAACATGATACATTCTATACAGACGTAGCTGACATCAATGACATGGTATACAGAAAGCCCCTGTTTATGCAGTGCATTTCAGGCAACTTAGGTTAATTTTGTTCCCAGGATGCCACTCGCACCAGTCGGATAAAACCCAGGTACCTACTTGCTTCTAGGTGATCATGGACAGCAGGTGTCTTAAAAAAACACGTACCGGAGATCGAACCAAGGACATCCAACGTGTGAGCTGAGTGTGCTAAAAATCGAGCTACTGGACACCGTAGCGGAAGCTTGTAAATTTTTGCCCACGGTTCAGTCTCCTGAACTCCATGGAAGGACTCAAATGTTTATTGCAATTTTTCTGTTACACTGATAACATAAGTATAGTAGACTGACTCCACTTCTACTACTACTACAACTACCACTCCATTACTACTACCATTACTATTGCTTCCCTTCACCTTTCACTCCCGTTTCTATCTCATGTGCCACTAAAACTACTCTCCCCACTTTCTACTACAACTACTACATCTTAACTACCTCTACCTTACCGCTACCACTTCTTTTTCTTCCTCTCTTGGCCTCGTCCCTGTTCCCTAGCCTATATATACTGACTCCCTAACTCTTTTCTGTTAGTGTGACTTTGTAAATGGTCCAAGTCAGACCGAAACGTTGTCGTAATCTTCTCTCTTTTATGTGTTTGTTATTTGAGTATAATAAAGTGGAAACACGGTAAGGTGATAGCGAGAGACTACATTTACAATGGCCAACGCCTACATCCACTGAAGGTAATAGAGATGGAGCTTCCAGTTTCATTGAGTCCCAAGAGACCAACAACACAGGGGCCGGGCAGCATGCTATAACTTCATTCCGACAGGATCGGAAACCCTAGGATAATAAGGAAAGTGCCCACTTAAGTTCCTGAAAGACGTGACAAACTTAGCTGGAGAGAGAGAGAGAGAGAGAGAGAGAGAGAGAGAGAGAGAGAGAAAGAGAGAGAGAGAGGAAGAGAGAGAAAGAGAAGAGAGAAGAAGAAGAAGAAGACGACAGACAGAAAGAGAGAGGAAGGGAGAGCAGAGAAAGAGAGAGAGAAGAGAGAGAGAGAGAGAGAGAGAGAGAGAGAGAGAGAGAGAGAGAGAGAGAGAGAGAGAGTGAGAGAGGAACCACTCACCCCCACCCAGCCATAATAACACAAGCATATACGCGAGCCAGCCACACTGCAGCCCAGGCGAATATGATTACGTTGCCGCCTAAGCTGAACCTCCTGGGAATAAAATCCAAGATTACGTTGGGAATACGGGAATATTAGACTCTTCCGGTGTTGCTGGTGCGATATAATGAAGACTTTTATATCAGACTAGGAGAGAAAATTCTTGCGAGGAAAATGTCTTTGAGAAAAAAATCTAGCAACATTTTTTTTTCTTTTTCCTATATGCTATTGCTAAAACGGATTCGTAAAAAATACATGAAGTGTTTAGGTGTTAAGAGGTAATGAAAAGGATATCAGTATAGAACGAGACGAATGGATGAAATTTAACAGAAGGGAGGTTGATCTTGGGTGTAATCTTGTGGTTGGTGTTGATCTGTGTTGCTCTGCCTGGCAAAGATGCTACAAAGTTCACTCTCAATCATACCAAGATCTTTGGATGAGTTACTTTAATTAGTTTTCCTCGCCTTCCTGGGAATACTCCCAGTGGTTGTCTGGGTTCTTGTTCCTGTTGTTGGTTTTCTTGTTGTTGTCGTCGTTCATTGTTGTTGTCTTTGTTCTTGTTGTCCTTGTTCTTGGTGTTATTCCTCCTCCTCCTTCTGCTTCATCTTCTTCATCTTCTTACTATACTTCTTCTTATTCTACTTCTTCATCTTCACCTTCTTCTTCTTCTTTTATTATTATTATTATTATTATTATTACTATTGCTGTTTTATTATTCATTTAATTCATTATCATCACCTTCTAATTATAGGTGAGAAAGTCTCATCATATCGAACTTAGTTATGATTGTATAACTTACCTAAAAGAAGTATGAGTATGGGTCTGGTCACAGACCGGGCCCCGGGGGCGTTGACCCCCGAAAGCCTCTCAGGGATACTCCAGGTATGGGACCACCTGACTCCCTCTGTCTAGTGTACTATTGCCATCTACCTACAGTACTAATCCTCACCTGGCAACTTCAAGGTCACTATGCTTATTCATCAACCCCAGACGATACCCGTGGACAAGACTCCTCAACCGCCTTGATGTCGGTGAGGAGAGGGGCTCTTGATCCAAGGATATGGATTTATATTGCACCGCCTTCCAGGAATCGGACCTAAAAAACTTCCATTCCCAAAATGCTATGTGACTCCTACAGGTTTAGCGATCCCTCTCCTTAATTAAAATAATGATAGTCTAGAAAGTATTTTTTTCAGTACTTTATTTTGCATTTCTGTAGCAATCATGTACTTACTTTATTGTATTTATTCAGTTTTCATTTCGGAATATAAATACCTTTACCAACCAAAAAAAAAAAAATACCGAAAACAAATTATCTTACAGAACTAAAATAAATTACTTAAGAGTTGAAATTTTTTTTATAGAATCAACTCATACCTTTCTACACATTTCTTATTTTTATCTTAATTTTTATGTACTCTGCTCAGGTAGATCTGTTTGTGACTTTATAAAATCCACTGTGTGGGCGAAACGTAGTCAATAAAGGATGGCATTATACAGTATGTGTGTACTTTTCTATCTACGAGGTGCTGGGTCACGTCTTAAATCCAGAATAGCAGACTAACTATAAATTTAATGCACATTTACCTTCGATCACTATTAAATACTGAATAGATCTGAAGATTTCCCTCTAGCAGGTTAGAGTTGCTGCAGTTTGAAATGATACATTTTTAAGAATTTCTTACAATTTTTGGTGTGTTTTCCACTGTTATTTGACAAACCCGCAGTTTTTTTTTTTTTTCAAACTTTACGGATATTTGTCAGTTCGGTCAAATGTCCGGGAACCAATGTAACATTGCGCTATCTTCAACTTTCCGGTAATCACTAATTTCCGTATTTCAACTTATTGTGACAGGAAATGAGTGAACAGGCACTGAACAGGGATTGTTGTAACGGGAGATGAGGGAACAACAGACCATTCATCGTACAATGAATGAATCAAAGTAACAGGAGTGGAGGAACAACAGACCATTCATCGTACAATGAATGGATCAAAGTAACAGGAGTGGAGGGAACAACAGAACATTCTTGGATTAAACTTACTAAATCACCAATCTATGTAGAATCTTTTATTTCTTGATATTCAAAGAGCTGAGTGTTAATTCGCACTTGTAAAGGAAAACAGATTAGTATGTATAAATAACAGCCTTTAATAAACTTTGAGAGATATATGTTAAAGTTATGAAGAACAATTATTTCTAAATGGACTTGTAGTTAATTAAGTGTTATTAAGTGGTTCAGAAAAGTGAATGTTGAATTATTAACTATAACACATCAGGTCTCAGTAAAATAAGACAATACATAGAACAATTTACAAGACACTCTTCAGAACAAACTCTTAATGTTACAACGGTTCTATCAGTCAGTGTTTACACTTATTGACAATGGGTGAAAATGTGTTCTACACTCACACTAATTTACCAAAATATTATCGCATAATAAAAGGATAAAACTGGAATTAAACTCCAACATTTGAGGGGGACGTTGAGAGCTGTGAACCCCAAACACAGCATTTGAGGGGGACGTTGAGAGGTGTGAACCCCAAACACAGCATTTGAGGGGGACGTTGAGAGGTGTGAACCCCAAACACAGCATTTGAGGGGGACGTTGAGAGGTGTGAACCCCAAACACAGCATTTCCTCAGAGAGGAACTTAACTCTTCAATTGCGGCAACCCCATGAAACACTGCCCATATATGATATTACAACACAAGTGTTTAAATATCAATATATACAAGCAGATGTAATTACTGGGGAGGACACACAGAAATAAATCTGCGCCTAGTAAATACGACCACCCGGGCAGGCTAGAAACATAATCCAGCCAGAAGAGAATCTACTTAGACTACCATGGAGAAGCCACTTACTGTTTTTTAATTCGTCTATTTAAATGCCATAGCTCTTCATGTTCTTATTTGAGTTTTTCTGCATTTTCATTCATATAAAAAGTGTTATCTCTGTGTGTTTATATGTGTAACTGCCTTATCTCTGTATCTATTTCTGGTGTTATTGTGTTAAACATTGTGATCTTCGTATCACCTGTGTTATTATGTATGAGAGTAACATTTAAATCTCTGATATTGCTATGCAATATGATCTTTGTATGTCTAGTGTTACTATGTATAAGCGTAACATATATATCTCTGGTATTACTGCATATAACCCAGTGATCTTTGTATCTCTGATAACACAAGCTAAGGTTTTCTGATAGTCTTGGTAAATGTTATCTCTTCACCCATTTCTTTATTCAACAGTTTCTCGTAAAATAACGTGACAAATTATTTATTACAGGATGTTATAGACAGAAATTCAAATTGTTTACCAGATAATATGTTGAATCCACTTTCTCTAACGACTTTTTCCAATATTGTTACATTACTTATCAAGGAAGCGGCCTTAATCTAAGCCACCTACCCTGACACTTTTTGTTAAACTTTGAGACTCTGTACCATGTACACTCGCCTGAATTATGTGTGTGTGTGTGTGTGTGTACTCACCTAATTGTACTGCAGAGGTCGAGACTCAGCTCCTGGCCCCGCCTCTTCGCTGTCCGCTACTGGGTCTCTGCTCTCCCTGCTCCATGAGCTTTATCATACCTTATCTTAAAACTATGTATGGTTCCCGCCTCCACTATATCGTTCGCTAGACTATTCCACTTCCTGACTACTCTATGGCTGAAAAAATGCTTCCTGACATCCCTTTGACTCATCTGAGTCTTCAGCTTCCAGTTGTGCCCCCTTGTTTCTGTGTTCCCTCTCTGGAACATCCTGTCACTATCTACCTTGTCGATTCCCGCAGTATTTTGTATGTCGTTATCATGTCTCCTCTAACCCTTCTATCCTCCAGTGTTGTTAGTCCTATTTCCCTCAACCTCATAGGACAGTCCCATGAGTTGTGGAACTAGCCTTGTCGCAAACCTTTGCACTTTCTCTAATTTCTTGACGTGCTTGACCAGGTGTGGGTTCCAGACTGGAGCTGCATACTCTAGTATGGGCCTGACGTTCACGGTGTATAGTGTCTTGAACGATTCCTTGTTAAGGTAACGGAACGCTAATCTTAGGTTTGCCAGTCGCCCATAGGCTGCCGCAGTTATCTGGTTGATGTGTGTTTCCAGAGACGTGCTTGGCGTTATACTCACCCCAAGGTCTTTCTCCTTTGACGAGGTTTGTAGCCTTTGTCCACCTAGCTTGTACTCTGTCGGCGGTCTTCTTTGCCCTTCTCCGATCTTCATGACTTTGCATTTGGTGGGATTAAATTTGAGAAGCCAGTTGCTAGACCAGATGTCAAGCCTGTCCAGGTCTGTTTGAAGTCCTGCTTGGTCCTCATCCGATGTGATTCTCCTCATTAATTTCACATCTGCGAACAGAGACACTTCTGAGTCTATCCCATCCGTCATGTCATTCACATAACAAGAATAGCACTGGTCCTAGGACTGACCCCTGCGGTACACCGCTCGTCACAGGCGCCCACTGTGATACCTCATCACGCACCATGACCCGTTGTTGCCTCCCTGTGAGGTATTCCCTGATCCATTCCAGTGCCCTTCCTGTTATACACGCTTGTTCTTCCAACTTCTTTACTAATCTCATATGAGGAACTGTGTGGAAGGCCTTCCTGCAGTCCAGGAAAATGCAATCAACCCACCCTTCTCTCTCTTGCCTTACCTCTGTTACTTTATTACACAGGATTTGCCTTCCCGGAATCCGTGCTGTCTGGCGTTGATTATCCTGTTCAGTTCCAGATGCTCCACCATTCTTTTCCTGATGATTTTCTCCAAGACTTTGCACACTATACACGTAAGTGACACCGGTCTATAGTTTAGTGCCTCTTTTCTGTCTCCTTTTTTAAAGATGGGGACTACGTTGGCTTCTTCCATACCTCAGGATCTTGTGTCTAGGAAGTCATTCGTCTGCCTACTGGATGTCTTGCCTTAACCACATTCTGGAGGTACCAGGTGATCTTGCTAGATTACAATTATGTCTTTCGTAATTACGGTCGAAACTTTCTGGGTGAAAGAATTTCAGAACGAGACACAGATAAATAATCTGTGTCCTGTAATTACACCCTCTAAGATAGCCATGAACATGACCAAGACACCCATATATCATTACTCAATGAAACTTTTAGTCCTACTTATGTCACAGTAAGTATCTATATTTTATTTTCAATTATGTAGCAGAATAAGCCTATGTATGAACGTTGTATTGTATGTTAATGACTGACCGATTATTAACCTAATTTTCGACCTCCATGAAAAATGTAATAAATACAGTGGTACCCCGGATTTCGTACAGCTCCCAACTCGAACAATTATGTAAGTTTATTTTTGTAAGTGCTTTTGTAAGTGCATTTTTTGGGGGTCTGAAACGGACTAATCTAATTTACATTCATCCTTATGGGAACAAATTCTGGAACGAATTATTGACGAAATCCGGGGTACCACTGTATTACTATTTCTGTTGTTCTCGTCTTTTGTGATTGGAAAACATGCACAGGTCTATAAATACGTGCGAACATACCACACAAACAAACAAACAAAAACTTTTGAGGATGAAATAAGAGATAGCTGCTCGGGTGACGGGATCACCTGGCAAAAAGAATTTTGGAGGTCGTTGACACAACCTGGCCAGTACGACTCTGTTGTTAATGTCTACGATAGTATGTTGTGATGAACTGTGATGTAGGGATATTACCCTTTATCGCAAAATGAATTAGGACACAATATATTTCGGTGCACTATGAAATATGTGTGACAAGACGAAATGACGGATGAAGATGATCAATTGCTGGCGGCATTTCATTCTTGGAGAAGTAATAATGAGATCAATGAGGAGTGTTGCAACGAAAGATAGCATGAAGGAAGTGAATATGATGGCAAGAAGTGAAGGAAACGCGTATGAAGGAAGTGGGTGTGATGAAATTTAGCAAGAAGGCAGAATAAAAGAGATGAGTTAGAAGGCAATGAGAAAGATGGAAGTGTATTTAATGACTGTGAATATTAAACGAGTGAGAATAAATGAGGAGAATATGAAGAATTGAGAGTACGAAGTATGTAATTATACAGGAAATATGAAAGAAATGAATGAACTGAGGCAATACGTAGGTTAAAAAATTCGAATGAATTAAGACTGAAATGAGTGACTCAGTTGGAATAAACTATAAGTAACCCTGCTAGGCAGACTGTTCCACTCATCAACTACCCTATTTCCAAACCAATACTTTCCTATATCCTTTCTAAATCTAAACTTGTCTAATTTCAATCCATTGAATCTAATTGAATCTAATCTGAATCCATTGAATCTAATTTGAATCCATTTGAATCTAATTTGAATCCATTTGAATCTAATTTGAATCCATTGAATCTAATAGGAACCCATTTGAATCTAATATGAATCATTGAACAATGAACAATGCATGGTACCATGTACATAACAGAGTACAAATGATATATAATAATAATCACACATTATTATGTCATGTGATGAATCATTATATTTTTGCTAGTCTAGTAAGTGACTTAAGGATAATATGCAATTAAGAGGCCAGAAGTCATACTAATCATGCGGGAATGCTAATGAGGAGCCGCTATACCGAGGTTAGACCAGAAGTCAGTGGTTATAACGAGGTTCTAACTTCAATTTTTTCTGATTAATTTTTTTTATTTGAAGCTTTGAAGCTTGCCTGAGGGAGGTGATATAGAGGGAAGAAGTGAAGGAGTTGATGGAGAAGGTGGTGGAGGAGGTGTTGGAGGAGGTGATGAAGTTGATAGGGGAGGTGACAGAGGAGGTGATGAAGGTGATGGAGGAGGTGTTGAAGGAGATGATGGAGGTGACGAGGAGATGATAAAAGTGATGGAGGAGGTGTTGGAGGAGGTGATGGAGGAGGTGATGGAAGGTGATGGAGGAGGTGTTGGAGGAGGTGTTGGAGGAAGTGGTGGAGGAGCTGATGAAGGAGGTGATCGGGGAGGTGATGGAGGAGGTGTTTGAGGACATGGAGGGGGAGGAGCGAAACGTTGCCACAATAAAATGTCACATTAGTTGAATCTTCAATTATTACCATCAAATTGTCCTAATTATTTTTTGTCCAGAACCAGTTATCTCACAGCCTGGAGGAGACAATCACTTTTATTCAATTTGGATCAAAGTCCTTGAATTAGAATTAACCTAATGACATAGAAGTAATAAGAGTGACCTGTATTAACCAAAAAAAAGGATGTAAATGAACAAAATCAAATTTTCCATATTTTCCGGCATATAAGACGCGCTTTCTTTCCCACAAAAGTCTTGAAAAATCACTGCGCCTTTTATGCTCAAGGTCAGGGTCAAGGGTAGGCTTTGGGTGAAGCTTTAGCGTAAATTAAGAGGGTAATTAGCCCATGATTATGATTACTGATTCACTGTTATGATACTTCCCACGTGCGCCTTATATGTCGTAAAATACTTACGGTACTTGATAACAATCACAATGGTATTAGTGAACATTAACGTTGGTCTACAACCAAAATGCAGCGGAAATAAAACTAGTCATTCTTTACTAATTGGGGGTCACTAAATAGGGATATGCTGCTTAAAATTGCAAAATTTATTCCATTCATAAAGAAACATACAGAGGCCTGTTGCTGTTACCCTTGAGGAGGGAAAGGATTAGGGTAAATAGAATTACACATTATGTGTGTGTGTAATGTTAAATAATTACACAATGTGTACGTGTTTAAAAAGATACTTGCACTTTCCACTATCTCTAATTTGCAGTTATTTTCTTTTTCAAGTTTCTTCTTAGTTGGGGGGAACTGGGGACAGACTTGTGCTGAATGGACCACCAATAGTGCAACTTACTTTGACTTGGGCATTGTTTGTTTGATATTAAACGACTTATCAGAGATTTAGAACTACCACAGAGGAAGAACGAACTGATGGGTTCCAGACTGCAACAGTGAAATCTCCTCACTGATGATGTTAGTGCAAGTTTCTTGACAGTCAAAAAGATTTCATGCCTGTAACCACATTGATGGTCTGCTGGCAGCACATAATCCTCTGCTTTGTTGCATGTTGACAACCTGTACTGAAGCAACTTGGACTGTATGAATGGGATATCCAGACGAGGACTTCTCATTACATCAAGAAGGACTGGCCACTCTGACACTCATTGGAGCCTGGAACAAAAAATGTTCAGTATCCTTCACTTGAAACTCGAGCAGGATTTTGTTACCACCCTTACATGTTAACGTTATGGGCAAAACGTGGCAGTATTTATGTACCTCGGTGGTAAATCCTCGAGGCTAAAGGAAGGAAAATTCAATGGAGGTGAATTTGTTGGCTCACAGATTCGCGAGCTTCTTAGAGATGAGGAGTCGGACTGTATCCTAGTCGGTGAGGAGAAAATGTATGGAATACTTTATGGTTAATTGCAACCAATTTTCTTGGAAATGCCAAAACTGACAACTACAGAGAGAAAGTGGGAAACCTGCCGTTGTCCTGTCAACAAATGGGCTGCAATATGTGTTTTAAGATACACTTTTCTCCATTCGCACCTAGATGTTTTTCCTGTCAACTGCAGAGCAGTCAGCGATGAACATGGGGAACTTTCCAGCAGGGCATCTCAGTCATGGAGGAACCCTACGAGGGAGAAAATGGAGTCCATAATTGTTATCAGATTACTGCTCAACAATAATAGGAAACACTCCAGAAGATGTGTTCACCTGCTCTGTAGAGCAGGTGACTTGCAAGATATTCTGTTCATTATAGCAGGTGACATGTATCTTGTTTTCACTAAAGCTGGTAACGTCCTTGATGTTGTATTCATTTTAGCAAGTTACGTGCTTGGTCGTATGTTCATTGCGACCGGTGAGTGTTTGTTGTTATTCTGTTCACTAGAGTAGGCGACGTGCTTCGATATGTCATCAATGGAGCACGTAACGTGCATGATGTGTTCATTTGAGCAACTGAAGTGCTTGGTGCTATGTTCTCTGGACAATGTGAAGTGATTGGTATGGCATTCACGTGAGCAGGTGACGTGCTTGTTTACCATAGGTGACGTGTTTGTTGTTGTTTTGACTACACCAGGTAACGTGTTGAACACAGCAGGTATTGCTTGGCGTTGTATTGAGTACAACAAATGAGGTGAATGGTGCCGTGTTCAGTATAGCAGTTGACGTGATTGGTTTTGTGTTGAGTACATCAGGTGACGTGCTTGGTGTGAGTGTTGAGTACATCAGGTGACGTGCTCTGTGTTGAGTACATCAGGTGACGTGCTTGGTGTGTTGGTTCTCTCTGGCCACCAAATTATTCAGTCGTGTCTTCCGGAGACCAGTTCTCTAGAACGCTAATTGAATTCCATGCTTGTGACTCCTCGCTTGTGAAAGTGTACTCACCTATTTGTGGTTGCAGGGATCGAGTCATAGCTCCTGGCCTCACCTCTTCACTGATCGCTACTAGGTCCTCTCTCTCCCTGCTCCATGAGTTTTATCAAACCTCGTCTTAAAACTATGTATGGTTCCTGCCTCCACTACGTCACTTGCCAGACTATTCCACTTCCTGACAACTCTATGACTGAAGAAATACTTCCTAACATCCTTTTGACTCAGCTGAATCTTCAACTTCCAATTGTGACCCTTGTTTCTGTGTCCCATCTCTGGAACATCCTGTCTCTGTCCACCTTGTCAATTTCTCGCAGTATTTTGTATGTCGTTATCATGTCTCCCCTAACCCTCCTGTCCTCCAGTGTCGTCAGGCCGATTCCCTTAACCTTTCTTCGTAGGACATTCCTCCCAGCTCTGGAACTAGCCTTGTTGCAAACCTTTGCACATTCTCTAATTTCTTGACGTGCTTGACCAGGTGTGGGTTCCAAACTGGTGCTGCATACTCTAGTATGAGCCTGACTTACACGGTGTACACGGTGTCTTGAACGATTCCTTACTGAGGTATCGGAACGCTATTCTCAGGTTTGCCAGGCGCCCATATGCTGCAGCAGTTATCTGATTGATGCGCGCCTCAGGAGATGTGCTCAGTATTATACTCACCCCAAAATCCTTTTTCACGAGTTAGGTTTGCAGTCTTTGGCCACCTAGCCTATATTCTGCGGTCTTCTTTGCCCTTCCCCGATCTTCATTACTTTGCATTTGGCGGGGTTGAATTCGAGGAGCCAGTTGCTGGACCAAGCTTCCAGCCTGTCCAAGTCTCTCGAGTTCTACCTGATCCACATCCGATTTAATTCTCCTCATTACCTTCACATCATTTGCAAACAGGGACACTTCTGAGTCTATCCCTTCCGTCATGTCATTCACATATACAAAAAATAACACTGGTCCTAGGACTGACCCCTGTGGAACCCCGCTCGTCACAGGCACCCATTCTGACACCTCGTCACGTACCATGACAAGTGTGTGTACTCACCTAATTGCTCACCTAATTGTGGTTGCAAGGGTCGAGTCTCAACTCCTGGCCCCGCCTCTTCACTGATCGCTACTGGGTCCTTGCTGTGTGACCTGCTTGCTGAGTGACTTGCTTACTGTGTGATCTAGCTGTGTGACCTTGCTGTGTGAATTGCTTACTGTGTGACCTGCTTGCTGTGTGACCTTTCCATGTGACCCTTGTGTGTACCTTGCTTACTGTGTGACCTTGTTGTGTGACCTACTTGCTGTGTGACCTGCTTGCTTGCTTGCTGTGTGACCTGCTTGCTGTGTGACTTGCTTACTCTGTGATCTTGCTTGTGTGACCCGCTTGTTGTGTGACCTGCTTGCTGTGTGACTTGCTTACTGTGTGATCTTGCTGTGTGACCTTCTTACTGTGTGACCTTACTATGTGATCTTCTTGCTGTGTGACCTGCATACTGTGTGACTTGCTTACTGTCTGACCTTGCTACGTGACCTGCTTGCTGTGTGACCTGCTTACTGCGTGAACTTACTATGTGATCTACTTGCTCTGTGACCTACTTACTGTGTGACATTGCCGTGTAACCTTGTATGACCTGCTTGCTGAGTGACCTACTTCCTGTACGACCTGCTTGCTGTGTGACCTGCTTGTTGTGTGATCTTGTGTGACCAGCTTGTGTGACCTGCGTTCTGTGTAACCTGCTTCCTGTGTGACCTTGCTGTATGAAATGCCTTCTGTGTGACCATGCTGCTGTGTGACACAGTGTGACCTACTTGCTGTATGACCTGCATGCTGTGTAACCTTGCTGTGTGACTTGCTATGTGACCTACTTGCTATGTGACCTACTTGCTGTATGACCTGCTTGCTGTGTAACCTTCTGTTCTCTGTGTGACCTATGCTGTTGACAACCTTCTGATGTACCATGCTGCTGTGTACTCTTGTGTGATCTACTTGCTGTGTGACCTACTTGCTGTATGACCTGCTTGCTGTGTGACCTTGCTGTGTGACTACTTGCATGTGACCTACTTGCTGTATGATCTGCTTGCTTCCATCCTATTCCTCATCATTATATCTGACAAAAACAGAGATGTAATCCATAGCTCCGTGTCTTTCTTTGCGGATGACACCTGGATTGCCATGACAGTGACCTCCATCGAAGACACCGCAAGACTCCAAGCGGACATCAACCAAATCTTCAAATGGGTAACTCAAAACAATATGAAGTTCAATGAGAAGAAATTTTAACTACTCAGATACGGAAAACTTGAGGAAATTTTAACTGTATCAGGGTATACGACAAATTCTAACCATACAATAGAGCGGCAAAGTAATGCGAAGGACCTGGGAATGATAATGTTAGTGGATCTCGCCTTCACAGACCACAACAATGTATATACCGCATCTGCTAGAAAAATGATAGGATGGATAATGAGAACTTCAAAACTAGGGACGCCAAGCTTATGATGATAGCTTTCAAATCGCTTGTTCTCTCTAGGCTGGATTACTGCTGTACACTAACAGCCCCTTTCAAGGCAGGCAACATTGCTGACCTGGAGAGTATACAAAGAACTTCCACGGCACACATAAGTACGATAAGGCACCTAAATTACTGGGAACGGTTGAAGTCCCTTGATTTGTATTCCCTGGAACGCAGGCGAAAGAGATACATGATAATATACACTAGGAAAATCCTAGAGGGATTAGTACCAAACTTGCACACAAAAATCACTCCCTATGAAAGCAAAAGACTAGGCAGCAGATGCAACATTTCCCCAATGAAAAGCAGGGGCCCACGAGTACACTGAGAGACAACACAATAAGTGTCAGGGGCCCAAGACTGTTCAACTGCCTCCCAGCTTACATAAGGGGATTACCAATAGACCCCTGGCTCTCTTCAAGAAGTCACTGGACAGGCACCTAAAGTCAGTACCTGACCAACCGGGCTGTAATTCGCACGTCAGTTTGCGTGCGACCAGCAGTAACAGCCTGGTTGATCAGACCTGATCCTCCACGAGGCCTGGTCTCAGACCGAGCCACGGGGGCGTTGACCCCCGAAAACTCTCCAGGTATCTTCAGGTATCCTACACTCATCCTATACCCATTCTATAATCATCCTATACCCAATATGTTAAGTAAAAGGACACAAATGCAACTAATGTGACATTTTATTGTGGCAACGTTTCGCTCTCCAGGAGCTTTTCAAGCCGTTAACGACCTGACAAAGCTTCTGGAGAGCGAAACGTTGCCACAATAAAATGTCTCATTAGTTGCATTTGTGTCCTTTTACTTAACATATTGTCGGTAATTCTACCAATATTAATACATCTTATACCCATTCTATAATCATTCTATACTCGTTCTGTAATCTATATTCATCTTATACCCATTTTATAATCATCCTATACTCATTTTATACCCATTCTAAAGTCATCCTATAAGCCAAAGTAAGAAAAAAAAAGATTTCAGAATACAAAGCTGAGTGATGAATACAGGAATTTGCCTCATCAAAAAGCTGAAAATAGAGAGTAACATAATAATATTCGAGTCAAGTGGAAAGTTGATGTTATCATTTGATCCTATTAGTTGATCCTATCAGTTTTGATGCTGAAATGTCCTTCACACAAGGAATTGCAACGACTATTCTCCTTAGATAAAGTCCGATTACTTCTAATTCACGAGGAACGTTTAGAAACCGACAGTAGGAATCGGGTAGGAAAATAAACTTAGTAAAATGATGATAAATTGAAGAAATATAGTTGGTGTTGTGGTGATGGGTCCTGACACAGCTGGTGTTGTGTTGATGGCTCCTGACACAGCTGATGTTGTGTTCATGGTCCTGACACAGCTGTTGTTGTGGTAATGGCTCCTGACACAGCTGGTGTTGTGGTGATAACTCCTGACACAGCTGTTGTTGTGATGATAGCTCCTGACACAGCTGGTGTTGTGGCGATGGCTCCTGACATAGATGTTGTTGTGTTGATCGTTCCTGACACAGCTGGTGCTTTGGTGATGGCTCCTGACACAGCTGTTGTTGTGGTAATGGCTCCTGACACAGCTGGTGTTGTGACGATGGCTCCTGACACAGCTGGTGTTGGGTGATGTCCTACACAGCTGGTGTTGTGTGATGGTCCTGACACAGCTGGTGTGTGTGATGGTCCTGACACAGCTGTTGTTGTGATGATGGCTCCTGACACAGCTGTTGTTGTGATGATGGTCCTGACACAGCTGGTGTTGTGGATGGCTCCTGACAAGCTGTGTTGTGATGGTCCTGACACAGCTGGTGTTGTGCGATGGTTCCTGACACAGCTGTGTTGTGTTGATGGTTCCTGACACAGCTGGTGTTGTGTGATGTCCTGACACAGCTGTGTTTTGATTGTCCTGACACAGCTGGTGTTGTGGTGATGGCTCCTAACACAGCTGTGTGTTTTTGGGTGGTGATGCCCTGACACAGCTGGTGTTGTGGTGTGGCTCCTGAACAAGCTGTTGGGTGATGTCCTGACACAGCTGGTGTTGTGTGATGGTCCTGACACAGCTGGTGTTGTGGTGATGGTCCTGACAAAGCTGGTGTTGTGGTGATGGCTCTGACAAGCTGTTGTGGGATGTTCTGACACAGCTGGTGTTGTGGTGATGTCCTGACAAGCTGGTGTTGTGTGATGGCTTCCTGACAAGCGTGTTGTGGTGATGGTTCTGACACAGCTGGTGTGTGTGATGGTCCTGACATAGCTGGTGTTGTGGTGATGGCTTCCTGACACAGCTGGTGTTGTAGTGAAGGTTCCTGACACAGCTGGTGATGTGTTGATGGCTCCTGACATAGCTGTTGTTGTGGTGTCTCCTGACACAGCTGGTGTTGTGTTGATGGTTCCTGACACAGCTGGTGTTGTAGTGATGGTTCCTGACACAGCTGGTGATGTGTTGATGGCTCCTGACATAGCTGTTGTTGTGGTGTCTCCTGACACAGCTGGTGTTGTGTTGATGGTTCCTGACACAGCTGGTGTTGTGTTCATGGCTCCTGACACAGCTGGTGTGTGGTGATGGCTCCTGACACAGCTGGTGTTGAGGTGATGGCTCCTAACACAGCTGGTGTTGTGTTGATGGCTCCTGACACAGCTGGTGTTGTGTTGATGGTTCCTGACACAGCTGTTGTTGTGATGATAACTCCTGACACAGCTGTTGTTGTGATGATGGCTCCTGACACAGCTGGTGTTGTGACAATGGCTCCTGACACAGCTGGTGTTGTGGCGATGGCTCCTGACATAGATGTTGTTGTGTTGATGGTTCCTGACACAGCTGGTGTTGTGTTGATTGTTCCTGACACAGCTGGTGTTGTGTTGATTGTTCCTGACACAGCTGGTGTTGTGGTGATGGCTCCTAACACAGCTTGTGTTTTGGCGACGTGTCCTGACACAGCTGGTGTTGTGGTGGTGGTTCCTGACACAGCTGGTGTTGTGTTGATTGTTCCTGACACAGCTGGTGTTGTGGTGATGGCTCCTAACACAGCTTGTGTTTTGGATGTGTCCTGACACAGCTGGTGTTGTGGTGGTGGTTCCTGACACAGATGGTGTTGTGGTGATTTTTCCTGACACAGCTGGTGTTGTGGTGATGGTTCCTGACAAAGCTGGTGTTGTGGTGATGGCTTCTGACATAGCTGTTGTGGTGATGGCTATTGACACAGCTGGTGTTGTGGTGATAGATCCTGACACAGCTGGTGTTGTAGTGATGGTTCCTGACACAGCTGGTGTTGTAGTGATGGTTCCTGACACAGCTGGTGATGTGTTGATGGCTCCTGACATAGCTGTTGCTGTGGTGTCTCCTGACACAGCTGGTGTTGTGTTGATGGTTCCCGACACAGCTGTTGTTGTGATGATAACTCCTGACACAGCTGTTGTTGTGATGATGGCTCCTGACACAGCTGGTGTTGTGACAATGGCTCCTGACACAGCTGGTGTTGTGGCGATGGCTCCTGACATAGATGTTGTTGTGTTGATGGTTCCTGACACAGCTGGTGTTGTGTTGATTGTTCCTGACACAGCTGGTGTTGTGTTGATTGTTCCTGACACAGCTGGTGTTGTGGTGATGGCTCCTAACACAGCTTGTGTTTTGGCGACGTGTCCTGACACAGCTGGTGTTGTGGTGGTGGTTCCTGACACAGCTGGTGTTGTGTTGATTGTTCCTGACACAGCTGGTGTTGTGGTGATGGCTCCTAACACAGCTTGTGTTTTGGCGACGTGTCCTGACACAGCTGGTGTTGTGGTGGTGGTTCCTGACACAGATGGTGTTGTGGTGATTTTTCCTGACACAGCTGGTGTTGTGGTGATGGTTCCTGACAAAGCTGGTGTTGTGGTGATGGCTTCTGACATAGCTGTTGTGGTGATGGCTATTGACACAGCTGGTGTTGTGGTGATAGATCCTGACACAGCTGGTGTTGTAGTGATGGTTCCTGACACAGCTGGTGTTGTAGTGATGGTTCCTGACACAGCTGGTGATGTGTTGATGGCTCCTGACATAGCTGTTGCTGTGGTGTCTCCTGACACAGCTGGTGTTGTGTTGATGGTTCCTGACACAGCTGGTGTTGTAGTGATGGTTCCTGACACAGCTGGTGATGTGTTGATGGCTCCTGACATAGCTGTTGTTGTGGTGTCTCCTGACACAGCTGGTGTTGTGTTGATGGTTCCTGACACAGCTGGTGTTGTGTTCATGGCTCCTGACACAGCTGGTGTGTGGTGATGGCTCCTGACACAGCTGGTGTTGAGGTGATGGCTCCTAACACAGCTGGTGTTGTGTTGATGGCTCCTGACACAGCTGGTGTTGTGTTGATGGCTCCTGACACAGCTGGTGTTTACCTGGAGTTTACCTGGAGAGAATTCCAGGGGTCAACGCCCCTGCGGCCCGGTCTGTGACCAGGCCTCATGTTGGACCAGAGCCTGATCAACCAGGCTGTTACTGCTGGCCACACGCAGTCCAACGTACGAACCACAGCCTGGCTGGTCAGCAACCGACTTTATGTGACTGTCCAGTGCCTGCTTGAAGACCGCCAGGGGTCTGTTGGTAATCCCTGCTGGGAGGCAGTTAAACAATCTTGGACCCCTGACACATATTGTGTTGTCCCTCAACGTGCTAGTGGCACCCCTGCTCTTCATTGGGGGGATGTTACATCGCCTGCCGAGTCTTTTGCTTTCGTAGGGAGTGATTCTCGTTTGCAAGTTTGGTACTAATCCCTCGAGAATTTTCCACGTGTATATAATAATGTATCTCTCCCGCCTGCGTTTTAGAGAGTACAGGTTTAGGAACTTCAAGCGTTCCCAGTAATTGAGGTGGTTTATCGCACTTATGCGTGCCGTGAAGGTTCTCTGCACATGTTCAAGGTCAGGAATTTCACCCGCCTTTAAAGGTGCAGTTACTGTGCAGCAATATTCCAGCCTAGATAGAACAAGCGACCTGTAAAGTGTAAACATGGGCTTGGCATCCCTGGTTTTGAAGGTTCTCATTATCCATCCTGTCATTTTTCTAGCAGATGCGATTGCTACGGTGTTATGGTCCTTGAAGGTGAGATCCTCTGACATGATCACTCCCAGGTCTTTGACATTAGTGTTTCGCTCTATTGTGGTGTTGGAATTAGTTCTGTACTCCGATGAGATTTTAATTTCCTCACGTTTTCCGTATCTGAGTAATTGAAATTTCTCATCATTGAACTTTATATTGTTTTCTTCAGCCCATTTAAAGATTTGGTTTATGTCTGCTTGGAGTCTTGCAGTGTCTTCAACGGTGGACACTGTCATACAGACTCGGGTGTCATCTGCAAAGGAAGACACGGCACTGTGGCTTATATCCCTGTCTATATCTGATATGAGGATGAGGAACAGGATGGGAGCGAGTACTGTGCCTTGTGGAACAGAGCTTTTCACAGTAGCTGCCTCAGACTTTACTCTGTTGACTACTTCTCTTTGTGTTCTACTTGTTAGGAAATTATAGATCCATCTACCAACTTTTCCTGTTATTTCTTTATCACGCATTTTGTGTGCTATTACACCATGGTCACACTTGTCAAAGGATTTTGCAAAGTCTGTGTATATAACATCTGCATTCTGTTTGTCTTCTAGAGCATCCAGGACCTTGTCGTAGTGGTCCAGTAGTTGGGACAGACAGGAGCGACCTGCCCTAAATCCATGCTGCCCTGGGTTGTGCAATTGATGGGTATCAAGATGAGTGGCGATCATGCTTCTTAGAACCCTTTCAAAGATTTTTATGATATGGGACGTTAGCGTTATTGGTCTGTAGTTCTTTGCTATTGCTTTACTGCCCCCTTTGTGGAGTGGGGCTATGTCTATTGTTTTTAGTAACTGCGGGACGACCCCAGTGTCCATGCTCCCTCTCCATAGGATGTTAAAAGCACGTGATAGGGGCTTCTTGCAGTTCTTTTTGAACACGGAGTTCCATGAGTCTGGGCCTAGAGCGGAGTGCATGGGCATGTCATTTATTGACTTTTCGAAGTCATTTGGCGTCAGGGTGATGTCAGAAAGGCATGCGTCTGTCAAGTTCTGTGGCACTCTCATAAAAAATTCATTTAGGTCTTCGATTTTCAGTCTGGTTAGCGGCTTGCAAAAACTGAGTCATACTGGGACTTAAGTAACTCACTCATTTCCTTGCTGTCATCTGTGTAGGACACATCCCGTTTAAGTAGGGGCCCAATACTGGTTGTTGTTCTCGACTTTGATTTTGCATAAGAAAAGAAATACTTTTGGTTTCTTTCAATTTCATTTATTTCTTTTAGTTCTTCCCGTGTTTATTGATTCCTGTAAGATTCCTTTAGTTTTAATACGATGTTGGCTATTTCTCTGACTAGTGTCTCCCTTCGTATTTCAGATATATTGCCCTCTTGTAGCCGCTCCGTTATTCTTTGTCTTTGCCTGTATAGGGAGCGCCTCTCTCTTTCTAGTTTGCATCTTCTCCTTTTCCTTAAGGGAATTTGCCTCGAGCAAACCTCAAGTGCCACAGAGTTAATTTGTTCTAGACATAGGTTAGGATCCGTGATGCTTAGGCTATCTTCCCAGTTTATATCATTTAGGACTTGGTTTACTTGGTCCCACCTTATGTTTTTGTTATTGAAGTTGAATTTGGAGAAGGCTCCCCCGCGGCTGATCACATTTTGTTGATCTGTGGCTCCCCGCATGCTTGTTTGGACCTCTATTATGTTGTGATCTGAGTATATTGTTTTTGATATGATGACATTTCGTATCAGATCATCATTGTTGGTGAAGATGAGGTCCATCTACTATTTGCTGGTTTAAGGTGAATTTGGTCCAGAGATTTAAAAGTTCATGTGTATGCGAATTTTCATCTGAGCTGCCTCCTGGTGTTATCTCTGCTACCACATTGTTTGCGATGTTCCTCCATTTTAGGTGCCTGAGGTTGAAATCCCCCAGTAACAAGATGTTGGGGGCAGGAGCTGGAAGATTTTGCAGACAGTGGTCAATTTTCAGAAGCTGTTCCTGGAATTGTTGGGACGTTGCATCCGGGGGCTTGTATACAACCACGATGACCAGGTTTTGATTCTCAATCATTATTGCTAATACTTCAACTACATCATTTGAGGCATTTAGTAGTTCTGAACATATAAGTGATTCTGTGATATACAGGCCAACCCCTCCTTTTTGCCTGTTCACTCTGTCACACCTGTATAGGTTGTAGCCCAGGATCTATATTTCATTGTCCAAGTGATCTCTTATGAGGGTCTCTGTGAAAGCTGCAAACATAGCATTTGACTCTGTAAGCAGTCCACGAATGTAAGGTATCTTGTTGTTTGTTTCTGGCTTTAGACCCTGTATATTTGCAAAGATGAATGTCGTTGGATTGGTGGTATTGGTGGTATGGGGGAGGTTTTTTTTTTCCTGGCACTAATATCTGTTGTATTAGAGTGGATGTCATTGACTGTGATTCCACTCCAGAAATGATTGCAGTTGGTGCACAATTTCTGTCATTTCCTGCCAGCTTTTTTTGGTTCCTGGCACTAAAAAACCTCTCTCTCCGGAGTGGCTGTGGCTACCCAGGTTTTGCCATGGTCTGGATGTTCTGTGTCGCCTCGTACCCTTTAGGTGGTATGCCTGGCAATATAAGTTATAGCACTGTCTTTCCTGAATTGATGAGTGGCACATTTCAGGGTAGAAAAACTTACAGGACGGGAGGTTGCATTTGCCTGTTTTCATATGGGCACGGCATTTTCTGGGGTGATCATAATTGCATGTCCCATCTGATTTCCCAGATTTTCCATGCCTGCAGATACCAAGTGCATAATATTCACATAGGCCTGGTTTCCGTTTGCCTGTTTTTTTGTGAATGTCTTCCCCATTGTATTCCCTATTGGTGGGTGTGTTCCAGTCTCGTTTCTGTCTTCGACACTAGTGCTAACAATTGAGCCTTCATCAGTTTCTGGCAATTTATCTTCAGTATTTCCCTGGGCATCCCCCTGTTTACTATCTACTGTGGTATTGCTAGTTTGTAACACATATTGTGTTGTCCCTCAACGTGCTAGTGGCACCCCTGCTCTTCATTGGGGGGATGTTACATCGCCTGCCGAGTCTTTTGCTTTCGTAGGGAGTGATTCTCGTTTGCAAGTTTGGTACTAATCCTCGAGAATTTTCCACGTGTATATAATAATGTATCTCTCCCGCCGCGTTTTAGAGAGTACAGGTTTAGGAACTCAAGCGTTCCCAGTAATTGAGGTGGTTTATCGCACTTATGCGTGCCGTGAAGGTTCTCTGCACATGTTCAAGGTCAGGAATTTCACCCGCCTTTAAAGGTGCAGTTACTGTGCAGCAATATTCCAGCCTAGATAGAACAAGCGACCTGTAAGTGTAAACATGGGCTTGGCATCCCTGGTTTTGAAGGTTCTCATTATCCATCCTGTCATTTTTCTAGCAGATGCGATTGCTGCGGTGTTATGGTCCTTGAAGGTGAGATCCTCTGACATGATCACTCCCAGGTCTTTGACATTAGTGTTTCGCTCTATTGTGGTGTTGGAATTAGTTCTGTACCCGATGAGATTTTAATTTCTCACGTTTTCCGTATCTGAGTAATTGAAATTTCTATCATTGAACTTTATATTGTTTTCTTCAGCCCATTTAAAGATTTGGTTTATGTCTGCTTGGAGTCTTGCAGTGTCTTCAACGGTGGACACTGTCATACAGACTCGGGTGTCATCTGCAAAGGAAGACACGGCACTGTGGCTTATATCCCTGTCTATATCTGATATGAGGATGAGGAACAGGATGGGAGCGAGTACTGTGCCTTGTGGAACAGAGCTTTTCACAGTAGCTGCCTCAGACTTTACTCTGTTGACTACTTCTCTTTGTGTTCTACTTGTTAGGAAATTATAGATCCATCTA
>WNWK01007210.1:0-96529 GCA_009830355.1 Cherax destructor | reverse complement strand
TTTTTGCAAAAATGCAAAATTCTGCATTAACGTAAATCTTATTTTTGTGTTTACCTGGAGTTTCCCTTTGGGAAAATTTCCCAGGGTCAATCCCCGGCGGAAGAGTAATATAAGGGGGGCCCCAAAAGACATGACTAATGAACAGAAAAATCTTATTTTGGTCCCAGGAATGTCTGCATTGTTTATTCTGGCCCCTATTTTGAAATTGACTTTTTTTTTATTTTGCATTAAATTGGAAATTTCCAAATTTTCTGCCCCTTTTTGGGTGTTGAAATCGATTTTTTGGCGGTTTCTTGTACCCCAATTGATAGAACAAATGGAGTTCCCCAAGAAATAACTAGGGTTTTTAAATGGAACAAGGGGTTGGCTGAAAATAGGGCTAAAATTGGGTAAAAAATCCCCCGATCGTATATGTCGCAGAGATCCCCTAACTTAGAACGAAATTTCCCATAAGTTTGCATCAGATTTCGTACTTTTGGTGTCTTACCATCGGGAAAAGATTCTCTTATCATTTAAAAGAAAAAAAAATTTTTTTTTTTTCAAAAATTTTGCGATCCCAAAAGGATTTGGGGTTGCGACAGTAAAAGTTGGGAAATAAACATTTTCTTTTTTCTTTTTCATTTCATCTTGTGTCTGCTGATTCAGTTACCCGGGGTTTTTCCCCGGCCCAAAAAATATTGGTATGCAGTGGCCCCCCAAGAAAAGAGCAAAATTCATTCCAGAAGCCTGCTCAAGTGTTTCCCCGAGCAATTTTTTCCCCTTAAGAAATAATGTAAAGTAGGTTAGTCCATTTCAGACTCCAAAATCCCTTACAAAACCCTTCATTTTATACTATTTCATAATTTTACGATTTCGGGGGGGCTCGTTATGGGGGCCCCTGCACCTGGGGAAAAAGTTGGTATACCTGGGGGAAAAAGTTGATTTTACCTGGAAAATGTTGGTATTCCCAAGGGAAAAAAGTTGGTATTTGGGTATAAACCCCCTGCTTTCCTCCCCCCCCCCCCACAGCTTCAAACCCCTTTACCCCCCCAACCACTCATGCTTTCACTCACCACTCTCCAGCTTAGCCCTCACTGCCCCCCCCCCAGCCCCCCACCCACCTTAAAATGTTTTCCCCCCTACACACCCTAACATGCCATCTACAATCCTAGTCATGTAGCCATCGGGTCCCTAATTACTGCCCCACCAACTGCCCTTCAACCGCTCAGTCACCCATCATCCCCCTACCACCCCACTGGGCCACCCAAAACTACTACCCACTTAGGCCACCAACACTGCTACCCCTTTGGGCACCATCACACCTCCCTTGCTTTCAGCCTCCATCCCTACACCCCTCCCAAAATCAACATCATTCGTATGTAAATAGCAAATAGCGTTCGCTACTTCCATAGTTTCGGTATATTGGGAGGTCCTTTGGGGGCTTTTACCCCCCAAAACCTATACACCAAAAACTGCTATAAAATTTTTTAAAAATTTATCAAAACTTACACGCAAAAACACTTACAGATCACATAGTGCCTTTCACAGTCGGGGAAATGTAAACAAGTGTAAAAAGGGGTTTTAAAACATAACTGCATGCAATTAACTGTAGTACATGCAATTTGGGCCCATTTTAAACCCCAATCGTTTAAAATATGGGAAGTATAATTTGTAAGTGCTTGTGGAAAAGTATTTTTTGGGGGGCTGAAATAGACTAACCCCCGTGACATTTTCCTTGGGGTAAAATTTGTTGGTAAAGGGATTTAGCAGACTTCCCGGAGTGAAGTTTTTACGAAACTCGGGGTCCCCTGTACTGCTGTAATAACTGATGTTAGTGTTAAATATATAAAACATCTACAGTGTTATGTATCATATAAACAATATAGCTACTGACAGACAGACATCTTGTAAACAGACTATTAAACCAATGGTATTGATAAATACAATACAGTACTGTAAATGTTTTTTTTTCTTCCTTATGATTTTCTTAATAACATTTTATTTTCTCTAGCATACTTTATTGTAATAATACAGTATATAATACTCTCTCCTCACTCCAACTATGGAGGTAAGGCTTGTTGGGCTATAGTTCGAAGCTAAGGACCTGTCACCCCGCCTTTAAATAGGTTTTTTACATTTGCCCTTTTCCACTTGTCTGGCACTATGCCAGTTTGTAGGGTATATTGAAAAGATTTGCCCCAAAAGGTTTTTCTAAGTTCCTCTTTACATTCCTTTAAAACTCTTGCCAAAACATCAGGACCTGGGGATTTGTTAGGTTTTAATTTCTCTATTTGTCTGAGGACCATGTCACTAGTTACCCCAATTTAGCATAGTCTATTATCTTCCTGTTCTACATAATTTTTTATTTCTGGAATTCTGCTAATATCTTCCTGAGTAAAAACTGAGTCTTTAGACTAAGCTGCCCCCTAATGCCAGGGATGCCAGTGGCTCTCCCTTTCATTACAGTTTTATAATTGTAACTAAAAAAACCCATGTATACTTGTAACTTACCGAAATAAAAAAATTATTATTATATTATTATTATAAATATCCGTTCTCTTGTCTATGCATCAGCTTTGTCAAGACAAAAGGGTGAGGACTTTGCCTCATCTCCTGCCCCTACAGTTTACAAGCCCTTATTAAAAATCACTGTTTTGTAAAAAATCTTTAAAATAAAGATAGGCCCAAGGTTTCGTGTCTTTCCCCTTTTAGGGTCCCGAGGCCCCAAAACCCCCAGAGTGACCCAGGGGGCCCGAATTTTCTAAAAAATTTTTTTTTTTTTCTTATGAAATGGTAGAGAATCTTTTACTGGGGTAATAAAAAAAAGTCGAAATTTGGTGGAAAAAATTTTGGAAAAACGCTTGCAAATTTTGTGTCAAGTGATATTTACTTCCCCCGATTTTGCCGACCGGCTCCCCTTTTTGGCTAATTACATTATTCCAGTGGGCCGAATTTTTTAGCTGTTTCGCTAGTATTACTTCTATTCTATTGATTGAGCCAAGAAATCACCCAGTCAACTTTTAAACTACCCTAAAGTGATCGGAAATTGGTAATTTGGCCTTTAAACAGTTCAAAAAATTCCAATTTCCAAAAAAGGGTCAGAATAAACAATCAGGCATTTTTTGGGTAAACTAACATTTCCTTTGTTCATTGGGTTTTGTTTTCAGGCTTTACAAAATGAATTCCATTTTTATTTTTATTCACATAATGAATTTTTTTTTACCCAAAAAAAAGAAAAATTTTCTGTTATGCAATGTTGTAATAATTGTATAAATAATATCAGCCCTTTGTGAACTTTTAGACCCACCAGCTGATGCGTATTAGACTCGTGGCGACATTTGTTTATTCTTGAACATCGGCAAAAATTGAACATTTCCGCTACTTTGGCTTAGTTTCAAGCCATTTTCATTATAAAACAAATCAGAATCATCTCTGTTTCTGTAAAACATATATTCCATTCTATCCCAAAAGAGACAAAAAAAAAACGAGAAAAACTATAAAAAACATACGAAAAAACCCACAATGTTGCTGTTTTAATCCAAAATTTCGGTCATATTTTTTTCTCATGCACTCGTGCTGCAGTTTTTGGGCCCCGGCTTCAAAGCCGTCATCTCGGCACGGACCCTGAAAGGGTTAATTGATAAGTTTTTTGGTGTTGTCTCTATTAATGTAAAATAATTGTACAGTGGACCCCGGTTTTTCTGCCATAATTTGTTCCCGAATGCTGTTCGAGGGGCCGTTCGGGCAATTTATTCCCAAAAGGAATAATGTAAAAATTGGGTTTGTCTGTTTAGACCCCCAAAAATATACTTACAAAAGCACTTACAAAAAAACACTTACATAATTGTTTGAGTTGGGGCAAGGGGTAACGGGGGGCCACTGTACCCTTTTAATAGTTGATATTAGTAAAAAATTGTTGTTTAAAGACACACAGGCTTTATTGTTTTTAATGAAGAAAACACAAGCTGTGATTGTTGTTAATAAAGACACACAAGCTGTGATTGTTGTTAACAAAAGACACACAAGCTGTAATTGTTGTTAATAAAGACACACAAGCTGTAATTGTTGTTAATAAAAACACACAAGCTGTGATTGTTGTTAATATTGACATACAAGCTGTGATTTTTTTAATAAAGACACACAAGCTGTGATTGTTTTTTAAAAAAGACACACAAGCTGTGATTGTTGTTAATAAAAACACAAAAGCTATAATTGTTGTTAATAAAGACACACAAACTGTGATTGTTGTTAATAAAGACACACAAGCTGTGAAATTTTTGTTAACCCTTTCAGGGTCCGGGGCCGTAGTTCTACGGCTTTGGTTCTGGGTCCAAACCGTAGTTCTAGTAATTTAGCTCAAACTCCTCAGATAAGCCCGAGGGGGTAAAAATTTTGGGCCCAGATATGAGAATACCTTTTGTGGTAAGTGTGCACCCATAAAACAAATCCTACCACAGTGCATAATGAAAAAAATACTGAAACCGTAATTTTGATTAAAACAGCGGGAAATTTTCAGTGTTTTTTTGTATAATTTTTTTTAGATGTATTTCGATTTCTTGGTCTCATTTGATAGAATGAAAAAAATATTTTTACGGATATAGAGATGATTTTGATTGGTTTTAGTAATGGAAATTGGGCGAAACTGAGCTGGGAAACGGGAAAAGTTCCACTTTTTCCGATGTTCAAAAATAAACAAATGACCTCCCCATCTAATACCACCAGCTGGTGGGTCTGATATAATTCACAAATGTGGTGATATTATTTGTACAATTATTACAGTATTGCATAACAGTAAATCTTCCATTTTTTGGTTTTAATAAAAATTGATTATGTGAAAAAAAAATCAAAATGGAATTCATTTTTTAAAAACTGAAAACATAACTAATTTAACAGAGGAAATGTTAGTTTTTGTGCCAGGAATGCCTGCATTGTTTATTTTTCACCCATTTTGAAATTGGAATATTTTGGTTTTGGGGTTTAAAATTTTCTAAATTCCAATTTTCCCAAACACTTTATTTTGTAGTTGGGAAAAAGTTGACTGGGCAATTTCTTGTGCTCAATCGATAGAATGAAATAATACAGAAAGAAAACCTAAGAATTTGGTATTCCTCCTTGCCCTACACACAGAAATCACAGCTTCCCTGTCTTCATCAACATTTAACAAATCCTCAAATATTCTCTCCTGTCTTCCCGTGCCTCTAACTCTCCATTTATAACTCTCCTCTCCCTGCCAACTGTCAAATCCATTTTGTTCTCACAAACTTCTGCTGAACCTCTAACACTACATTTTAAATCTACCCCATACATTTTCGCCCCCTTTGCCTACCTCCCCACTAGCCCATCTATCCTCCAATATTTTTTATATCTTCCCTAATTCCTCTTTGTTTATAAACCTTCACCTCTCTTTTACTTACTGATTCTATTTCCTTGTATCCCATCTACCTTTTACTCCCACTGTAGCTATAACTAAAAAGTGATCTGATATATCTGTCCCCCTCTTAAACATGTACATCCTGAAGTCTACTCAACAGTCTTTTATCTCCAATACATAGTCCAACAAACTACTGTCATTACGCCCTACATCATATCTTATACTTATTTATCCTTTTTTTCTTAAAATATATGTATTACCTATAACTAAAACCCTTTCTATACAAAGTTCAATAAAAGGCTCCCATTATCATTTACACCTGGCCCCCCCCCCCCCCCCCCCCCCCCCCCCCCCCCCCCCCCCCCCCCCCCCCCCCCCCCCCCCCCCCCCCCCCCCCCCCCCCCCCCCCCCCCCCCCCCCCCCCCCCCCCCCCCCCCCCCCCCCCCCCCCCCCCCCCCCCCCCTTTTTTTTTTTTTTTTTTTTTTTTTTTTTTTTTTTTTTTTTTTTTTTTTTTTTTTTTTTTTTTTTTTTTTTTTTTTTTTTTTTTTTTTTTTTTTTTTTTTTTTTTTTTTTTTTTTTTTTTTTTTTTTTTTTTTTTTTTTTTTTTTTTTTTTTTTTTTTTTTTTTTTTTATATATATATATATATATATATATATATATATATATATATATATATATATATATATATATATATGCAAAAGACCCAATAAACAGGTGATACCCAAAATATGCAAGAAAACCACTATGAAAAAATAAAAGGGAATTCCAAGCCTTTCGTGACTACTCACATTATCAAGGAACTATAACAGGAAACATGACAAGAGAAGGGCTTATATAAGGGCGAGACTACACCTCACAGTCACATCACACTAACAAAGACAACACCTCACAGTAGCGTAACATCGCACGACTCTGTGAAGAGGAACTTAAGAAAGGACCTGGAAACTTTTTAAAATTAAGATTAGTCCAATTTATCATTAAATTCTTCCCAAATTTTATTAATTATAAATGAATCGAATATAAACCAAAAATATTCATATTATTTTTTCAAAACTGCTTTTAATGAAACATGATTCTATTATATTTCTCTCAACCATGGACTTGCTTGATACAACCTTCTCAGCATTTGAAAATAAAATTGGATTTAAATTCTCACATGAATAAATGAGCATTAGTCTTGTCAGTTCTAATGCTATATTTATGTTGTTTTAATCTTAGTTCAAGACTTTTACCAGTTTGACCATAATAAACTTTATCTAGTGCTGGAGGCAACGATGTTGCAGACTGGAGTGAGGACCTGACTAGCAGGTTTAGGTCAGCAATAGACATAATTAGGAAGAAG
Source organism: Cherax destructor (assembly GCA_009830355.1). Classification (NCBI taxonomy): domain Eukaryota; kingdom Metazoa; phylum Arthropoda; class Malacostraca; order Decapoda; family Parastacidae; genus Cherax; species Cherax destructor. Next base: position 89,836 of record WNWK01007210.1, on the reverse strand, counting down.
GGTGGGAACCTGTCATATGTGTATTTTGCCAAGGAGAGAGTTGGAAATGAATGGCTGTCCAGGGCAATGGTGTCAATTGCTGGCTGGACAAATACTGTAAGGAAAATTCAGTAACATTCATTGACAACTGGGACCTCTTCTATGCTGAAATGACATGATGCCAGGGATGGGGTTCACTTATCCAGGTCTGGGGTGGGGGCACTGCAGCTGCAGTGGAGGGAGCTGTTAGGGCTTTAAACTAGAAATAGTTAGTGGTATGGGTTTGGGGAAAACAGAGAGTCCCAGTGTAGTAATATTATAAGTTGTAGGAGAACTAGTAATAGGCAGAATAAGGTGGATAGGGGAAAAGCTAGTGACACTAGATGACAAGGACAGTAATAGGTATAATGGAAAAACAGAGATGAGCAGGAAGGGTAAAGAGAAAGGAGGGTCTCTAAATATATATTACACCAATAGTCGTAGTGCTAGGAATAAGATGGACGAGTTGAGATTAGTTGCAAGTACGGTAATATTGATGTTTTTACAATAACTGAGACATGGTTTAATATGAAAAATCAGGACTTGCCTGCCGAATGTCACATTCAGGGTTTAAATTGTTCCAAGTGACAAGTATCGGAAGGGGTGGGGTGGCACTCTATGTCCGTGATCATTTAAATTGTTGCATAAAAACAGGTATAAAGTCTGAATTAACACATACAAGTCTGTCTGGATAGAATTTTCAGAGGGTGAAAAATTGATTTTGGACGTGATTTACCGTCCTCCAAACTTAGATAGGGAACAAGGAGACTATTTTGGGGAAAGGAAATTGTTAAGGCCACAAGACACGATAACGTAGTAATTCTAGGGGACTTTAACTTTAGTCAGATTGATTGGAATTTCATGACAGGAATTTAGAATCTAACGACTTTTAGAAGTAGTTCAGGATTGCTTTTGAAGCAGTTTGTAACAGAACCTACAAGGGAAATAACCTACTTGACTTGGTTCTGGCAAGAAAGGAAACCCTTGTTAATAATTTAGAAATTACAGAGGAACTCGGCTCAAGCGACCACAAGTCAATTACCTTTAGCATTGAATGGATGTATGATAGTAGGGATAATTCAGTAATGGTCCCAGATTTAACAGCAGATTATAATGGACTTAGAGAACACTTATCAACTGTGGACTGGGGTGAAGAGGTATCAATATGACAGTTTCTTAACACTATACAGGCTCCCCAAAAGAACTTTTTATCCCTATAAAGAAATTAGATCAAGTAGAAATGCCCCAAAATGGATGAATAATAGGCTCAAATATCTTTTAGGGCAGAAGAAAGGAATTTATAGGCGCATAAAAGAGGTGAGGGTCATCTTATAAATCAGTATACTGACATTAAGAGGGACGTTAAAAAGGGAATAAGAAAAGCTAAACGGGACTATGAAATTAAGTTGCTAGGGATTCAAAAACTAACCCAAAAGTTTTTCCAGGTTTTATAGAACAAAAGTTAGGGATAAGATAGGTCCCCTTAAAAATAACTTTGGGCATCTTACTGACAAGGAGAATGATATGTGCTCTATTTTTAATAATTATTTTCTCTCAGTTTTCACACAGGAAGACATTAATAATATCCCAGTAATTAATTTTTTCAGAGGCCCAGAAGAGATAAATTATGTAATATCACAGTCATAGCGAAATGATTATGAAACAGCTGGACCGACTGAAACAAAATAAATCGCCGGGTCCTGATGAGCTTTTGCAAGGGTTCTTAAGATAAAAATGGAACTCTGAACCAATATCTAACATTTTTAATTTATCTCTTCAAACAGGTGTAGTGTCTGATATGTGGAAGATGGCTAATGTAATTCCTATTTTAAAGCAGGGGACAAGTCACTACCGTCAAACTACCGCCCAATAAGCCTGACCTCAATTGTAGGCAAATTACTAGAGTCAATTATAGCTGATATTATTAGACCATCTAGATAACCATAATTTGATTAATGATACCCAGCATGGATTCACGAGGGCCGTTCCTGCCTATCTAATTTATTAACCTTCTTCAGTAAAGCTTTTGGGCTGTTGATCACGATAAAGAATTCGATATTGTTTATTTAGACTTTAGTAAGGCTTTTGATAGAGTACCGCACAGAGACTGTTAAAAAGTGGCAGCTCATGGCATTGGGGAAAAGTGCTGTCATGGATCGAGTCATGGCTCACCAATGGAACAGAGAGTGTGCATAAATGGGGTTAAATCCGAATGGGGACTTGTAACAAGTGGTGTTCCACAGGGATCAGTCTTAGGCCCATTGTTATTTATAATATATATCAATGACCTTGATGAGGGAATTACCTAGTGATATGAGCAAATTCGCCGACGACACGCAGATGGTAGGATAAATTTATTCAAACATAGATGTCATAGAACTTCAGGAAGATTTAGACAAACTTAATTCGTGGTCAAAAAAGTGGCAGATGCAGTTCAATGTAGATAAATGCAAGGTTCTGAAGCTCGGAGTTCCATACAAGCACTTATAGTTAAATAACTTAGAACTTAGACGGTGCGAGAAGGATTTGGGGGGTGATGGTAAGCAGCAACCTTAAACCAAGACAGCAATGCCAAGCGTACGTAATGGGCAAATAGATTACTGGGATTTATATCAAGAAGTGTTAGCAACAGAAGTCCAGAGGTTATTTTACAGCTTTATACATCATTAGTAAGGCCTCACCTAGATTACCAGCTCAGTTCTGGTCTCCATATTACAGAATGGACATAAATTCGTTAGAAAACATTCAGCGTAGAATGACTAAATTAATACATAGCATTAAAAATTTTCCCTTAGAAGAAAGATTGAAGACCAAAAAATTACATTCACTTGTAAGACGTAGAATGAGGGAGACATGATGAGGAAACAAGTGGAAAGGGGTTTTAACAAGGGGATATAAATAAGGTCTTGAGGATATCTCAAGAGAACCCACAATAATGGATTCAAGTTAGAAAAGTTTAGTTTAGAAAGGATATAGGAAAGTATTGGTTTGGAAATAGGGTAGTTGATAGTGGAACAGTCTGCCTAGTAGGGTTTTTGGGAAGGGTTTTAGGGGGAAAACCTTTGGGGTTAGGTTTTTTCAAATTTTTTGGGTTGGGGTTAAAATTTCTGTTAGGGGTGGATTTAAAGGCCCTGCCATTGGGCCAAATGTCAGGCCTTTTTATTTCTTTTTTTTAGCTTTTTTTAAAATTTTTGGGTTTTGGGAAATTTTTATTTTTTTTGTGACGTTTTTTTAAAACCCTTTTGTAGAAAAATTTTGGGGGCAACAGCCTTTTTTCAGGGGGGGCCCTTTTTTGGGTTAAGGGGTTTTGTCCTTTTGGAAAAAAAATTTTTAGCAAAAAGAAAATTTTTTTTTTTGGGAAAACTTACAAAAATTTTGAATTTCTTTATTATAATTGGGATCAAAAAATCCAAAAACATTGAAAAAAAGAAAAAAATTAGGGAAAAAAATTAAGGAAAATTAAGGTTTCGTAAATTTTAAATTTTCAAGCCCTATAAAAAATAAAAACTTAAAGGGAAAGGAAAACAACTAAGTTAAAACAACAAAATATAGTTGGGGCAAAAGACTAATTCTATTTATTCATGTGAAGATTTAACCATCAATTGATTTCAAAAGCTGAGAAGGTTGTATCAAGCAAGTCCATGGTTTGAGAGAAATATAATAGAATCTTTTCATTAAGCAGTTTTGAAAATAATATGAATATTTTTTTTTGGTTTATATAAATTGGATTCATTTTATAATTTAAAATTTGGGAAGAATTTAATATAAATTGGACTAACCCCCAAATTCTTGGGAAGATTTTCCCAAGGTCCTTTTTTAAATTCCTCTTCACAGAGTCGTGGATGTTACGCTACCTTTTGAGGTGTAGTCTTTGTTAGTGTGATGTGGCTTTTTGAGGTGTAGTCTCGCCCCTTATATAAGCCTTCTTGTCATGTTTCCTGTTATAGTTCCTTGATAATGTGAGTAGTCAGAAAACCCTTTGGGAAATTTTTCTATTTTCATAGTGGTTTCTTGCATATTTTGATATCACCTGTTTTTCTGTGATCTTTTTGCATATATATATATATATATATATATATATATGTGATGTTGTAACCAAGGTGTTGTGAAGTGTTGTAACCACGGTGTTGTGAAGTGTTGTAACCAAGGTGTTGTGAAGTGTTGTAACCAAGGTGTTGTGAAGTGTTGTAACCAAGGTGTTGTGAAGTGTTGTAGCCAAGGTGTTGTGAAGTGTTGTAACCAAGGTGTTGTGAAGTGTTGTAACCAAGGTGTTGTGAAGTGTTGTAACCAAGGTGTTGTGAAGTGTTGTAACCAAGGTGTTGTGAAGTGTTGTAGCCAAGGTGTTGTGAAGTGTCGTAACCACGGTGTTGTGAAGTGTTGTAACCAAGGTGTTGTGAAGTGTTGTAGCCAAGGTGTTGTGAAGTGTCGTAACCACGGTGTTGTGAAGTGTTGTAACCAAGGTGTTGTGAAGTGTTGTAACCAAGGTGTTGTGAAGTGTTGTAACCACGGTGTTGTGAAGTGTTGTAACCACGGTGTTGTGAAGTGTTGTAACCACAGTGTTGTGAAGTGTTGTAACCACGGTGTTGTGAAGTGTTGTAACCAAGGTGTTCTGAAGTGTTGTAACCAAGGTGTTGTGAAGTGTTGTAGCCAAGGTGTTGTGAAGTGTTGTACTACGGTGTTGTGAAGTGTTGTAACCACGGTGTTGTGAAGTGTTGTACCACGGTGTTGTGAAGTGTTGTAACCAAGGTGTTGTGAAGTGTTGTAGCCAAGGTGTTGTGAAGTGTTGTAACCAAGGTGTTGTGAAGTGTTGTAACCAAGGTGTTGTGAAGTGTTGTAACCAAGGTGTTGTGAAGTGTTGTACCAAGGTGTTGTGAAGTGTTGTAACCAAGGTGTTGTGAAGTGTTGTAGCCAAGGTGTTGTGAAGTGTTGTAACCAAGGTGTTGTGAAGTGTCGTAACCACGGTGTTGTGAAGTGTTGTAACCAAGGTGTTGTGAAGTGTTGTACCCAAGGTGTTGTGAAGTGTTGTAACCAAGGTGTTGTGAAGTGTTGTAGCCAAGGTGTTGTGAAGTGTCGTAACCACGGTGTTGTGAAGTGTTGTAACCAAGGTGTTGTGAAGTGTTGTAACCAAGATTTTGTGAAGTGTTGTAACCACGGTGTTGTGAAGTGTTGTAACCACGGTGTTGTGAAGTGTTGTACCACTATGTTGTGAAGTGTTGTACCACGGTGTTGTGAAGTGTTGTAACCACGGTGTTGTGAAGTGTTGTAACCACGGTGTTGTGAAGTGTTGTAACCACGGTGTTGTGAAGTGTTGTAACCACAGTGTTGTGAAGTGTTGTACCCACTGTGTTGTGAAGTGTTGTAACCACGGTGTTGTGAAGTGTTGTAACCACGGTGTTGTGAAGTGTTGTAACCACGGTGTTGTGAAGTGTTGTAACCACAGTGTTGTGAAGTGTTGTACCCACGGTGTTGTGAAGTGTTGTAGCCACGGTGTTGTGAAGTGTTGTAACCAAGGTGTTGTGAAGTGTTGTACCCACGGTGTTGTAAAGTGTTGTAACCACGGTGTTGTGAAGTGTTGTAACCACAGTGTTGTGAAGTGTTGTACCCACTGTGTTGTGAAGTGTCTTAACCACGGTGTTGTGAAGTGTTGTAACAACGGTGTTGTGAAGTGTTGTAACCACAGTGTTGTGGAGTGTTGTAACCACGGTTTTGTGAAGTGTTGTACCCACGGTGTTGTAAAGTGTTGTAACCACGGTTTTGTGAAGTGTTGTAACCACGGTGTTGTGAAGTGTTGTACCACGGTGTTGTGAAGTGTTGTAACCACGGTGTTGTGAAGTGTAGCCACGGTGTTGTGGGTTAGGAAGTGTCGTAGCTACGGTTTTGTGAAGTGTTGTAGGTTGTGAATCGTTGTAGCCACGGTGTTGTGGGTTGTGAATTGTTGCAGCTACGGTGTGAGGGTAGTAAAGTGTTGTAATCACGGAATTGTGGTTTGTGAAGTGTTGTAACCAAGGTGCTGAGGATTGTAAAGTGTTGTAACCACGGTGCTGAGGATTGTAAAGTGTTGTAACCACGGTGCTGAGGATTGTAAAGTGTTTTAACTACGGTGCTGGGATTATAAGTGTTGTAACCACGGTGCTGAGGATTGTAAAGTGTTGTAACCACGGTGCTGAGGATTGTAAAGTGTTGTAACCACGGTGCTGAGGATTGTAAAGTGTTTTAACTACGGTGCTGAGGATTATAAGTGTTGTAACCAAGGTGCTGAGGATTGTAAAGTGTTGTAACCACGGTGCTGAGGATTGTAAAGTGTTGTAACCACGGTGCTGAGGATTGTAAAGTGTTTTAACTACGGTGCTGAGGATTATAAGTGTTGTAACCACGGTGCTGAGGATTGTAAAGTGTTGTAACCACGGTGCTGAGGATTGTAAAGTGTTGTAACCACGGTGCTGAGGATTATAAGTGTTGTAACCACGGTGCTGAGGATTCTAAAGTGTTGTAACCACGGTGCTGAGGATTGTAAAGTGTTGTAACCACGGTGCTGAGGATTGTAAAGTGTTGTAACAATGGTGCTGAGGATTATAAGTGTTGTAACCACGGTGCTGAGGATTGTAAAGTGTTGTAACCACGGTGCTGAGGATTATAAGTGTTGTAACCACGGTGTTGAGGATTGTAAAGTGTTGTAACCACGGTGCTGAGGATTATAAGTGTTGTAACCACGGTGCTGAGGGTTGTGATTTGTAACTGTATTGCTAGTTGTTACTGTTGTAATAATGTGACTGTAACAACTAACAACTAAGCCACAATACCGTGGCTGGAACAACTAACTAAGCCACAATACCGTGGCTGGAACAACTAACTAAGCCACAATATCGTGGCTGGAACAACTAACTAAGCCACAATACCGTGGCTGGAACAACTAACAACTAAGCAACAATACCGTGGCTGAAACAACTAACAACTAAGCCACAATACCGTGGCTGGAACAACTAACAACTAAGCCACAATACCGTGGCTGGAACAAGTAACTAAGCCACAATACCGTGGCTGGAACAACTAAGCCACAATACCGTGGCTGGAACAACTAACAACTAAGCCACAATACCGTGGCTGGAACAACTAACAACTAAGCCACAATACCGTGGCTGGAACAACTAAGCCAGAATACCATGGCTGGAACAACTAACTAAGCCACAATACCGTGGCTGGAACAACTAACAACTAAGCCACAATACCATGGCTGGAACAACTAACAACTAAGCCACAATACCGTGGCTGGAACAACTAACAACTAAGCCACAATACCGTGGCTGGAACAACTAACAACTAAGCCACAATACCGTGGCTGGAACAACTAACAACTAAGCCACAATACCGGGGCTGGAACAACTAACAACTAAGCCACAATACCGTGGCTGGAACAATTCACAAATAACCCGCAATACTTTCCCCTGGTTGTTGAAGAACAGGTGACATTGAACCTGGTAGTGACCAGCCAAGAGGTGGGACCAGGAACCGAGACTCGACCCTGACAACCACATAGATGACGCACGCGCACACACACTCGTAAAATCTGCCTAATAAATTCAGAATAGTCATGAAAAACAACAAGAGCAGCATAAATGTGAAGTGATATGACCGCTGGTGCTAATGTGAAATACTAAAGCAATTACGACTATGAATACATAATGTGTGTATTGTACAGGTGTGGAGACTTCTCCTTTAACTGACTGTATAAGTCTCCCAGTGATTCCCTCCCTCTCTCTCTCTCTCTCTCTCTCTCTCTCTCTCTCTCTCTCTCTCTCTCTCTCCCTCTCTCTCTCTCTCTCTCTCTCTCTCTCTCTCTCTCTCTCTCTCTCTCTCTCTCTCTCTCTCTCTCTCTCTCTCTCTCTCTCTCTCCTCCTCCCCCTCTTTTCCCTTCATCTATCTACATGTCGTGCCGATTAAGTAAAACTTGCAATTTTGGCTTAAATAGCAACGCCCTTCTTGCCGAATAGGGCAAGCGAAAATTTGTGTATGCAATTATTTCTCAGAAGGATTTCTCAAAAAATCATTCTGAATATAACAAAATATATATTTCATTGAGTTTGTTTATTAATTATTGTAAACTTATATAAAATATATTTAGTTGGATTAGGTTAAATTAAATTGTCCTTGTTATAATAAAGGTAGGTAAGTTTCCTAGGTTCTTTTGGTACAAAATCATTCATTTTTATATTAACGTAAATGAAAACAAATATATCTTTAAATGTATAAGAAAATTTTAGAAAGAACTTAATTTTAAAGGAGTTCTTGCTAATTGGCCAGTTTTACCTATTCGGCACGATATCAATAGACCGTCGTTTAACAAGGTAGTTACGTTCCTGAAAACGCTGTGTTAGATAAAATCGTGTTAGACAAACTGAAGAACTTATGGGAAAAATAGGGTTACGTTCTAGGGAGCCCCCAAAAGCCAAACAACTTTTTTAGACCTCAGATCTTATAAAAATAAAAGGAATATGTAATTGTAGTTCATTGTCGTGATGTATTATGTTGTTTTTACTGCTTAAGATTACAAATCTAACAGAAATAATAGTATTTCTTACCTTAAATTGTGGGTGTTGTGTTTGTGGATGATTGTGGAGAGTGGGAGAGTTATGCTGTGGCCCTACTGGGCTGAGGTGGATGGTAGGGTTATGGTACTGAAGTCGATGGATTTGTACTGGAGTGTCATAAATTCTGTAATGGATTTCTGTTCTATTTTACCTGGCAGTACATTATAAACTGACAGTAAGGCATCAGCAGCTCTAGACAGTTTCAGGGTCGTCTTCAGTGAAAAAGTCTAACTTTAAGTCATTCATTCAGTCAAGTCATTCATTCAGTCAGTCAAGTCATTCATTCAGTCAGTCAAGTCATTCATTCAGTCAGTCAAGTCATTCATTCAGTCAGTCAAGTCATTCATTCAGTCAGTCAAGTCATTCATTCAGTCAGTCAAGTCAGTAAGTTATTCAGCGTCGAAGTCAGTAGTCATTCAGTCAAGTCAGTAAGTCATTCCAGTCAAGTCAGTAAGTCATTCAGTCAAGTCAGTAAGTCATTCAGTCAAGTCAGTAAGTTATTTAGTCAAGTCAGTAAATCAGTCAGTCAAGTCAGTCATTCAGTCCTCCGTTGACTTAATGGTGTAACCAGGTGCTCAAAATGTTTTCCCTCCCGTGCAAGACAAAACCGTCTTAAACGACGGTCTACTGTGTGTGTGTGTATATATATATATATATATATATATATATATATATATATATATATATATATATATATATATATATATATATTATTATTATTAACACATCGCTGTCTCCCACCAAGGCAGGGTGGCCACCAGGCAGGGTGGCCACCAAGGCAGGGTGGCCACCAAAGCAGGGTGGCCACCAAGGCAGGAGTGGCCACCAAGGCAGGGTGGCCCAAGAAGAAAACTTCATCTATTCACTCCATCACTGTCTTGCCAGAGCGTGCTTACACTACAGTTATAAACACCACCACCACTACTACCACCACCACCTACTACATCCACCACCACCACCTATACCATCTGTGATTCCGGTTGTGTGTCCAATGATTCCGCACCAGTGTCTTGGAGCCTGTGATTTTCGACACTTCAGTATTGGTGTTCCAGTGTACAACAGTGGTGAAGGTGTTTGTGGCCCCTGCAGGAGTGTAGTATTGTTGAATATAACAACGAAGTTGTATCCGTCATCAACACTGCAGCAAGTAACAACACTGTTCCAGTGACTCATTTGACCTTTGTCCTTGTTCAGTTCTACGTCTGAGCAGCACCTCTGTCCTGCACTCGAAGGTCAGGCGATTCTCTCTCTTTCTCTCTATTTTTCTTTCTCTCTCTCTCTCTCTTTCTCTCTCTCTCGCTCGCTTGGCAACACGGGGCCATAAGAAGGCTTCACGAGGCGCATAATCACCTATTGCAGATGCGTCTTGTCTTCAGAAAACAACTTCTTACTTGGGAGACAAGAAAATGCCAGCTGCACAGATGGTGCTGGTGGTGGTGGTCGTGGTGGCTATGTTAGTGGTGGTGGTGGTAGTGGTGATGGTGGTAGTGGTGATGGTGGTAGTGGTGATGGTAATCGTGGAGGCTGTCTTAATGGAATGGTAGTAGTGCTGATGGTTGTATTGATAATGGTGGCTGTAGTAATGGTGTTAGTGGTGATGGCATCTGATCCTCTAGTGTTCTAGGTATGTTCTGATCATGTCTCCCCCGGTCCTCTCGCTTCTAGTGTTGTAGGTTAGTTCCTTAAGTCCTTCATCCTGCACCATTTTCTCGGTTCCAGCATGACATAGCTGTGAAACCTTTAATTTCTGGTTTTTTTATATGTTTGTTCAGGGTCATGTTCTATCCCCTGCCGGTTTGAAATTATTTTTGGATATCTGTTCTTGCCTATATTCTCCCAAATTACACAGTCTATGTGAACTTCTGGTGATGTTGTAATATTTATTCCTGATATTTCTCCATGTATGCAGCTTTCCTCGTCGGTTTTTATTCTTTCTGATCTCACCTTCTATTCTATTTTCCCACTTAGTACTTAAAAAAAGTGTACTCAACCCCTTCTTGTTTTCGTTTCAAGCTTTTTTCAAAAGCTTCTTGACGGTTTTAGTCGCCATTTGTGAACGCCTTTCAAATTTCACGTAAACGCTGATGCATACGTTATTTTTTTTGGCAGGTTATTTACATATATCATTATTTGGGGACCAAGCACCGATCCTTGGGGGGGCTACTTGTAACCCATGCTCACGCCGTCATTAAGTACTCTTGTACTCTCTCGAGTACCCGCCTGCTACCCCTGCCTCCTCTATAGCAGCCTCGTGTATGGTACTGTCAAAAACTTTCTTATTTTGGTCAGATTATCATAAAATCTTTTGAAACAAGATTTATCATCCCCAAAACCATGTTGGTTGTCTCCTTTTTCAAATTTTTTTGTTAAGGTGCATAACTATTCCCTTCATTGTCGCCTTTCCTAACACCTGGACAAACAGAACTGGTCCATAGTTAGAACTTAGTGTTTTTTTTTTCTCTCTCATATATTTGGACCCACATTTGCAGTTCAGTTGTCTGTTAGTTGCCTCGTTTCACTGGACTAGATAGGTATCTTAGAAAAGGGAACACAGTTCCACTGATCTAGTCTTAATACCCAAGGTGAGAGCCTCTGTGGTCAACCTTTATGCCCATATGTATGTAATACAAGTGTGTGTGGGGACATATACACAGTGGGTATACGTATATCACACACACTGTATAATGTAATGTTGCAAATGATGGTATTTCTGTGTGATATACAAAGAAAAACATGGTATATCCCCCAGTTCTTGGGTCGAGACTTCTTTGAGTCTTTTATTTAGTTCTTCACATACCTTCTCTCATCCTTCGTTAATTTCCTTCCCTCCTCCTTGGATCCTGCTACCTGCTCCTTCAACGTTATTTTCCAGCTTGATTGACTCTGACAACAGCGGGAGGCTCTGAAACTCTCACAAATGCAATATAAATGAGAGATCCTTTATTGACAACGTTTCGCCCACTCTCTGAACTTTCTCAAGTGGCATAAAAGGGTCAAGTTACTTCATTGTCCTTTGTTTTCGTCGTGTCCATTTAAAACAAAGTTCCAGCCTCAGTTGAGGCTTTGTTTATCGTTGTTGCTATGTCATTTTTTCCCTTGTCTTTCTGCTTCTCTTTATCCTCACATTGTCATACCTAACTCTTCTCCTCTCCCGTGTTTCCATATTGCTGTCTGGCACCACCTATGGCCACAAGTTATTTATTGAAGACTTTTGGCCACAAGTTATTTATTGAAGACTATGGCCACAAGTTATTTATTGAAGACTATGGCCACAAGTTATTTATTTGAAAACTATGGCCACAAGTTATTTATTGAAGACTATGGCCACAAGTTTTTATTGAAGACTATGGCCCAAAAATTATTTATTGAAGACTATGGCCACAAGTTATTTAATTTAAAAACTATGGCCACAAGTTATTTATTGAAGACACCAAAAAAGTTATTTATTGAAGACTTTTGGCCACAAGTTATTTATTGAAGACTATGGCCACAAGTTATTTATTGAAGACTATGGCCACAAGTTATTTATTGAAGACTGTATACAAGTTATTTATTGAAGACTATGGCCACAAGTTATTTATTGAAGACTATGGCCACAAGTTATTTATTGGGAAAACTATTGGACAAGTTATTTATTGAAGACTATGGCCACAAAACTATTTATTGAAGACTATGGCCACAAGTTATTTATTGAAGACTATGGCCACAAGTTATTTTTTTGAAGACTATGGCCACAAGTTATTTATTGAAGACTATGGCCAGTTATTTATTGAAGACTATGGCCACAAGTTATTTATTGAAGACTATGGCCCTTTTTATTGAACTATGGCCACAAGTTATTTATTGAAGACTATGGCCACAAGCTGTTCCATAAAACTTTGGGTGTAAGTCATGGTAACACTATTCTTTGTAAACTGTTGGCATACCATTCTTTATAGTCCCTTCCTTACGTAAAAAGGGGTGTGTGTGTGTGTGTGTGTGTGTGTAGTGTGTGTGTGTAGTGTGTGTGTGTGTGTAGTGTAAGCGTCCTCGGGAAACCCGGAAAATGCGAAACTGACTTTAGTGTTTTTCATAAGAACTGCAGGTGTAGAATGCTCTTAGCAGGTGTGGAATGCATTTAGCAGCAAGTTTAGAGAATGCGCTTATGGAGAATACATTTAGGTGTGGAATGTACTTAGCATCTACGAGTGTAAAACCCACTAACTCAGAATGTAAGTAGCGAGTTAGTCCTGAGTTAGCACAAGGTGTCAGTACACAGGGTACATGAAAGAAAGCAGAGGACTTGGAGATCCCACACTGAGGTTATCTGCTGAGAATTATCTATATCAGTCTGGTCAATGACTATCATGTATTATCTTGGCGTACGAGTCGAGGAGAGAAAGCAGAAGGCTCTTGCCTCACCCTCCGCCACGCCTTGCCGAATCGACAACACATAGGAACGAGGGAGGATGGGAATATACCATACCATACTGGAAAAAAAATGGCAAAGGAACATACCAGAGGTGGAACTACTATCTTAAACCAGTGGTTTAAGATAGTAAACCACTGGTGGTGTTACCTCCCTGCGTTATTGTGTACTCCTGGTTACCACTAGTTCTGCTATGACTATCACAACCATCTACTACTATCACTAGTACTATTGTTGATTTAGTTGCTTCCTTTGTCAGCGGATCGTCCTGGTGCAGTCAACTGACCTGTTAGTATCAGAATATGACGTGAGATTTTACCCATCTATTGAATGTGACAGTCCCTTGTGAGACAGTGAGTGTTGAGTGGGATAGTGGTGTTGAGTGGGATAGTGAGTGTTGAGTGGGATAGTGAGTGTTGGGTGAGATGAGTGAGTGTTGAGTGGATAGTGAGTGTTGGGTGAGATAGTGAGTGTTGAGTGAGATACTGAGTGTTGAGTGGGATGGTAGTGTGGTGAGATAGTGAGTGTCCTACTGACCAGCAGTGTAAGGTCCTACCCAGCTCTGTAATTCCTCCTAGAGAGCGCCATGTCGTTCAATCCTTTACTTTAATGTTTGTCACTGATTCTCGTCTCTTTACTTACACATGACCTGGTAGTTTATTCCATTCTTATTTATGTCTGTTTCCCCCCTCAAAAAAATTGCATAGGATAATGTTGAATCTTCTGACTCTCAGTACCATTCCATTGTTACAAGTTATGGATTCGCTCAGCACTTCAAAGTTATATTTCAAGTTTGAAGTGTGTCATAACCATTCAATATCTTAAGATTTGAATGAGATCTACAATCGTCTCAGCTTCCAGAGGGAAAAAGTGTTGAGTGATTTGAGTATTTCTTGGTAAAGTTGAGGTGCGAGTTTGGTGTCTCTTCTCTGTTCCTTCTCTATATGTGATTTGTCTTCTTCCAAGAAGCGTTCTAATAAGAGCATTATAGTCAGTATGTGGTGTCTAGTGTTTGTACTTGAAGTTTCTAAGCCCATGAAACCTGACATTGTGTTAGTTGTGTTGCTGATGCTGCTAATTGTGTGTTATGATGCTGCTAGTTGTTGCTGATGCTGCTAGTTGTGTTGCTGATACAACACAACTAACACAAGAAGCTTATTTTCTTCTCTTGTTTCTGCTCGAATTATCCGCCCAGCTGTACGGGCACGCCGATTTTCTCTCCCTCGGGATGGGAGAGTTTTTATAAGCCTGCCATATCCTTATTGTATATGTTCTTTGGAAGCGAAAGCGGTCCCCTATCCCGGGTTAACTATTGTATTGCTCTCTTACACCTTCGTGCCCGCTAGTATTGTCGTGTCCGGGAACGACACGCGGTAGACAACGGAGCGGATGTAGACAGCCTATACTCAGTTCCTTTCATATGTTGCGGCACTCGAGGTGCTGCCCTCTGTAGAGCCTACCCATGTCAGCCTGCGCTGTATTCTCTCTCCACTCACGCAGCTTGGACCTCCTAGGATCCGTGCTCCCGCAAACTCTCAACCAATGCTACAAACAATAAAACTCCAGCCTAGTCAACGCCGTATCTATACTACTTCCATCTACTGCACTAAACCTGCATTCAGTAGGCCTTAAACTACAATAACATTAGTAGGAGCCACCATAGTGTTACCTGTTCTTTGTGGGGAGCCACCATAGTGTTACCTGCTCCTTAGGGAGCCACCATAGTGTTACCTGCTCCTTATTGAGGAACCACATAGTGTTACCTGCTCTAGTAAAGAGCCCCACCATAAGTGTTACCTGTTCCTTATTGGGAACCACCATAGTGTTACCTGTTCTTTAGTAGGGAGCCACCATGGTGTTACCTGCTCCTTAGTAAGGGAACCACCATAGTGTTACCTGTTCTTTGTGGGGAACCACCATAGTGTTGCCACTAACTCCTTGTAAGGGAACCTCCATAGTGTTACCTGCTCCTTAGTGAGAGACCACCATAGTGTTACCTGCTCCTTAGTGAACCACCATAGTGTTATCTGTTCTTTAGTAAGGAGCCACCATAGTGTTGCCTGCTCCTTAGTAGGAACCACCATGAGTGTTACCTGTTCTTTGTAGGAACACATAGTGTTACCTGTTCTTTAGTAGGGAGCCACCATAGTGTTACCTGCTCCTTGGTAAGGAACCACCATAGTGTTGCACCTGCTCCTTAGTGAGGGAACCACCATAGTGTTACCTGTTCTGTGGGAGCCACCATAGTGTTACCTGCTCCTTGTGGGAACCACCATAGTGTTTACCTGCTCCTTAGTAAGGAACCACCATAGTGTTACTGGATCTCAAAAGAGCTGACATGCTTCAGGAGGCAAGAGCAAAGTGGTCCAACAAGTAGCTACTGAAATTGAATTCCAGCAAATGCAAGGCGCCGGTGATGGCATGAAGAGGTAGGAAGCCACAGAGAGAAAGTGTACGCACCTGAGAAAGGGTACCTCCTGAAAGTGTGCCGCATAGAAGTGCAATCAGGGAATGTTCTAATACGACTGGAAACCTGAAGTCGGTACTGGTGAAGCCCGAACTCTCGGCAAGTGAGTCGTAAAACTTCGTAAGTCACTGGGCCAGCTGGCAAAATAAGAATTTCTTCAGTGTGAGGGTAGTGAACACAGTGTTAGCAGTGACTGTAGTGAACACAGTGTTAGCAGTGACTGTAGTGAACACAGTGTTAGCAGTGACTGTAGTGAACACGAGTGTTAGCAGTGACTGTAGTGAACACAGTGTTAGTGACTGTAGTGAACACAGTGTTAGCGGTGACTGCTTAGTGAACACAGTGTTGGCAGTGACTGTAGTGAACACAGTGTTATTAGCAGTGACTGTAGTGAACACAGTGGTGGCAGTGACTGTAGTGAACACAGTATTTGGCAGTGACTGTAGTGAACACAGTGTTAGCAGCAGTGACTGTAGTGAACTGTGTGTTAGCAGTATTCATGTATTGAACACAGTGTTAGCAGTGACTGTAAGAGTGAATACAGTGTTAGCAGTGACTGTAGTGAACACAGTGTTAGCAGTGACTGTAGTGAACACAGTGTTAGCAGTGACTGTAGTGAACACAGTGTTAGCAGTGACTGCTGTGGAACACAGTGTTAGCAGTGACTGTAGTGAACAGTGTTAGCAGTGACTGTAGTGAACACAGTGTTAGCAGTGACTGTAGTGAACACAGTGTTAGCAGTGACTGTAGTGAACACAGTGTTAGCAGTGACTGTAGTGAACACAGTGTTAGCAGTGACTGTAGTGAACACAGTGTGTTAGCAGTGACTGTAGTGAACACAGTGTTAGCAGTGACTGTAGTGAACACAGTGTTAGCAGTGACTGTAGTGAACACAGTGTAGCAGTGACCAGTGAACACAAAGAATAGTAGCAGTGACTGTAGTGAACACAGTGTTAGCAGTGATGGCTGTAGTAGACACAGTGTTAGCAGTGACTGTAGTGAACACAGTGTTAGCAGTGACTGTAGTAGACACAGTGTTAGCAGTGACTGTAGTAGACACAGTGTTAGCAGTGACAGTGAGACACAGTGTTAGCAGTGACTGTAGTGAACACAGTGTTAGCAGTGACTGTAGTGAACACAGTGTTAGCAGTGACTGTAGTGAACACAGTGTTAGCAGTGACTGTAGTGAACACAGTGTTAGCAGTGACTGTAGTGAACACAGTGTTAGCAGTGACTGTAGTGAACACAGTGTTAGCAGTGACTGTAGTGAACACAGTGTGTTAGTAATGACTGTAGTGAACACAGTGTGAGTAATGACTGTAGTGAACACAGTGTGTGTTAGCAGTGACTGTAGTGAACACAGTGTGTGTTAGTAACGGCTGTAGTGAACACAGTGTGTGTTAGTAATGACTGTAGTGAACACAGTGTGTGGTAGTAATGACTGTAGTGAACACAGTGTTAGCAGTGACTGTAGTGAACACAGTGTGTGTTAGTAATGACTGTAGTGAACACAGTGTGTATTTAGTAATGACTGTAGTGAACACAGTGTGTGTTGAAATAATGACTGTAGTGAACACAGTGTGGTAGCAGTGACTGTAGTGAACACAGTGTTAGCAGTGACTGTAGTGAACACAGTGTTAGCAGTGACTGTAGTGAACACAGTGTGTGTTAGTAATGACTGTAGTGAACACAGTGTGTGTTAGTAATGACTGTAGTGAACACAGTGTGTTAGTAATGACTGTAGTGAACACGAGGTGTGTATTAGTAATGACTGTAGTGAACACAGTGTGTGTTAGCAGTGACTGTAGTGAACACAGTGTTAGCAGTGACTGTAGTGAACACAGTGTTAGCAGTGACTGTAGTGAACACAGTGTGTGTTAGTAATGACTGTAGTGAACACAGTGTGTGTTAGTAATGACTGTAGTGAACACGGTGTGTGTTGAAATGTATGACTGCTTTAGTGAACACAGTATTGTGTTAGTAATGACTGTAGTGAACACAGTGTGTGTTAGTAATGACTGTAGTGAACACAGTGTGTGTTAGTAATGACTGTAGTGAACACAGTGTGTGTTAGTAATGACTGTAGTGAACAGTGTGTGTTAGCAGTGACTGTAGTGAACACAGTGTTAGCGTGACTGTAAGTGAACACAGTGTGTGTTAGTAATGACTGTAGTGAACACAGTGTGTTTAGTAATGACTGTAGTGAACACAGTGTGTGTTAGTAATGACTGTAGTGAACACAGTGTGTGTTAGTAATGACTGTAGTGAACACAGTGTGTGTTATTAATGACTGTAGTGAACACAGTGTGTGTTAGTAATGACTGTAGTGAACACAGTGTGTTTGCAGTGACTGTAGTGAACACAGTGTGTGTGTTAGCAGTGACTGTAGTGAACACAGTGTGTTAGCAGTGACTGTAGTGGACACAGTGTGTGTTAGCAGTGACTGTAGTGGGTACAAGACAGTACATTGATTCAAGTATGATTATAATGTAACACGAGAGTTGGGAGTGTGATCCTGTTTAACCGTAGGTCAACCCACGCGGGCTGCTGGGGGGCCGAAGATTGCAAACCTCACTCAAGGAAAAGATCTTGGGGTGAGTATAACTGCCGAGCACATCTCCTGAAGCGCACATCCAGATAACTGCTGCGAGCATATGGGCGCCTGGCAAACCTGAATAGCGTTCCGAGCCTCAGTAAGGAATCGTTCAAGACTCTGTACACCGTGTGCATCAGGCCCACAGTGAGTATGCATCACCAGTTTGGAACACCTAATCAAGCACGTCAAGGAAATTAGAGAAATTGCAAAGGCTTGCAACAAAGGTAGTTCCAGAGCTAAGGAGGAGAATGTCCTACGAAGAAAGGTTAATGAAATCTGCCTAACGACACTGGAGGACAGGACGGAGATGGAGACATGATAACGACATACAAAATATCTTCGAGAGTGTGGTGATGGACAGAGACAGGATGTTCAGAGATGGGACACAGAAACAAGGGTCACAATTGAAAGTTGAAGGCTCTATAAGTCAAAGATGTTAGGAAGTATTTCTTTAGTCATAGAGTTGTCAGGAAATTGAGTCTGGCAAGTGACGTAGTGGAGTAGGAACCATACACAGTTTTAAGACGACGTATGATAAAGGTCTGTATAGCAGGAGAGAGGGTCTATTGGCGATCAGTGAAGAGGCGAGGCCAGGAGCTATGTCTCGACCCCCTGCAACCACAAATAGGCAGTACAAATAGGTGAGCGCACACACAGTCTAATATACAAGACATCAGAGCTGTCATGCCCAATGATTCTTGGGCAAGGTTTCTGACCCTGAGGTGTGTGGGTGGGTCATCATGGGTGACGGAGGAGACGATAATAATACAAACATTAAGCTTTGTGAGACTTACCAGAGAGGAGATGCCCATATCCCTGGCCTCCTGGGCCCGCCTGGAGATCACCTCAGCCAGGTGACACACGTGGACGCCGTTGTCAGCTGAGCTATCAAGGTCTCCAGCACTCAGCTCCTCCACCTGTAGGAAGGTACATAGTGAGGGTGTCACAATACAGCTGTCAGGTCCTCAGCTCATCTACACCTGTGGGAAGGTACACTTGAAGTGAGACCTGCTGTACTGAGCCTGTATCCAGTCACTCTGCTCCTCTACACCTGTAGGAAGGTACACTTAGTGAGGGTGTCACAACCACTGAACTGTCGGTCACTCTGCTCCTCACACCTTTGGGAAGGTACCTTAGTGAGGGTGTCTACAACACTGAGCTGTCAGGGTCACTCTGCTCCTCTACACCTGTGGAAAAGGTACACTTAGTAGGGGTGTCCTTACTGAACTGTCAGGGGTCACTCTGCTCATCCACCTGTGGAAGGTACACTTAGTGAGGTGTCACAACTTACAGCTGTCAGGGTCACTCCAGCTCCTCCACACCTGTAGGGAAGTACATAGTGAGGTGTCACAACACTGGGAACTGTCAGGGTCACTCTGCTCCTCTACACCTGTGGGAAGGTACACTTAGTAGGGTGTCACAACACTGAACTGTCAGGGTCACTCCAGCTCCCTCCACACCTGTGGGAAGGTACACTTAGTGAGGGTGTCACAACACAGCTGTCAGGGTCACTCTGCTCCTCCACACCTGTGGGAAGGTACATAGTGAGGGTGTCACAACACTGAGCTGTCAGGGTCACTCTGCTCCTCTACACCTGTGGGAAGAGTACACTTAGTGAGGGTGTCTAGCACTGGGCTGTCAGGGTCACTCTGCTCCTCTACACCTGTGGGAAGGTACCATTTACTTAGTGAGGTGTCACAACACTGAGCTGTCAGAGCCACTCTGCTCCTCTACACCTGTGGGAAGGTACACTTGGTAGGTGTCACAGCACAGCTGTCAAACCTCTGCTCCTCTACACCTGTAGGGAAGGTACGCAGTGAGGGTGTCACAACACTGAGCTGTCAGAGCCACTCTGCTCCTCTACACCTGTGGGAAGGTACACTTAGTGAGGTGTCACAACACAGCTGTCAGAGCCACTCTGCTCCTCTACACCTGTGGGAAGGTACACTTAGTGAGGTGTCACAACACTGAACTGTCAGGTCACTCTGCTCCTCTACACCTGTGGGAAGGTACACTTAGATGAGGTGTCACAGCATAGCTGTCAGGGTCACTCTGCAACATAACAGTGGTAGTGCCATAGGCACTCAGCAATAATCTGGCCTCAGGAGAGACTTCGAGGGTAGGAATACTTCAAATAGTTTTTTTTTTTGGGGGGGAGAAAGTAGACATCGGAGTAGGGCAGCATTACTCTTAAATAATAATGAATTGCCAGATGCATAGGCAGGGCGTATAGAAAATAATTAAAATGTATATCATGCCGCAGTTATGTTTTTCTTGTGGTTTCCACTATCATTTGTTACACAGACACTAATTTATTACACACACACTAATTTGTTACACACTAATTTGTTACACTAATTTGTTACACAGACACTAATGTTTGGAGTCCAGTGGTTCTTCACTGACTGTTAAAGTCTGATCAGGTATCTTGGATAAATTAACTAGGTTTCACTTTTACTCTTAGAGTCTGAAGTGTGCTTTATCCAGGGGTTGCTGTATACAGTAGAATGAGCTTTGTGTAATTGGTCCACAATCATGTTAACCAAGGATGATGATAACCTGCCTCACCTTGAAGGATCACAGTAGTGATCTTTGAAGGTAAGGATGGTTAATAGTAATCCTCAGAGAGGTGCCAAGCCAACAAGGATTCACTAAACCGTAATAACACTATTGCAACCGAATGACAGAACGCCCTCCCGGACTTGTGAGTTTTAGGACTCGTCTGCCGTGAGTTCAAATCCCACCCGTTGCCTGATTTTAACGAGGATGCTCTTCAACACACTGTTATATGACCCTTGTGGGTTTAGAGCTTAGTTTCGATTGTAATCATTTTCAAGACATGAATACTACTGTACATTAACAACCTTAAGGCCAAGTGACATTTAAAAATTTAGTATTGAAAAAATTCACTGCATAAATACAATATATATATATATATATATATATATATATATATATATATATATATATATATATATATATATATATATATATATATATATATATATATATATATAGGATATGCCTATAATCCTGAAGAATTGTACTGTAAGCCGCGCAGAGAGCGAGCGTCATAGCACTCACCTGGAAATTACTGAAAGGACTGATTACAAATGTAAACACGAATTCTAGCACTCTAGAGCAGGAGGCTCGCACACACTGCCAGTTACCCGAACGTTAAGAAACGCGGTTCGCCTGCACAACAGTCTTCAGTCGAATTCGCTTGTATTCGACTGAGACTATGGTGCAAGCGAGACGTCGAATTCGCTTGTATTCGACTGAAGAATATGGTGCAATAAGACGATTCAGCACTATAAATACCCAAGTGTTTCACTTGTTGATCAACTTGTTATTGTATACCCTGGTAAGCATATAATAAATGGTCCAATAGTTTTCAACGTCTTCCTTCACAAACAAGTTGACTATAAACACAACTCTTAACAGCTCTTGATCATTGTACTCTCAGCACCAGCAGTCAGACACCTGGAAAAGAAACTACTCAAGTAAGATCTCCCTCTGTAGATACCCATCGTTCACAACCCAGGGCAAAGCATGGGTTTTAGAGCAGAGTCGCTCCTGTTTATCTCAACTACTGGACCACTGTGACATGGTCCTGGACGCTCCTAGAGCAGGGCTACTCAATTGGCGGCCCGCGGTCAGGCTCCGGACCTTCTGAGTGTTGTAGTTGGACCACCCAGACTCAGGAGAAACTGGTTAAATAACAGCTGTTACCACGTTCACGATCAGCTGGTACACAAGACCGGGATTAATACATTATTCTATCTGAATGGAATGCATACACTGAATAGTATACGGTATTCTACCATAGCTAAATACTTCACTGATGCAGAAATTGTTAGAGAATGTGTGCTGGAAACTGCCTATACATTGTTTGAGGACAAAGAGAAAAAAAGAGATAAAAGACAAAATAAAGCAGATTCCATTATCTGATTCCACATCAACGAGGAGAACAGAACTATTGGCAGAAGATCTTATGTCGCAACTTGATCTAGGACTGAAAAAGCACCTTGTATTTCACTGGCTGTAGATGAGTCAACAGACAGTACTGATAATGTTCAACTCATGGTATTTATGATATATTATGATGCAGAGAAAAAATCATTTTGCCAGGACTAGTTGAGTGTGACCGACCTTAAAGGAAGAACACGAGGAGAGGATATTTGGATCCTTGAACAGATTGTTAGAAATATTGATGTCAAATCCATGATTTCACTGACCAGAGATGGAGGTCCAGCCATGGTTGGTCGAGAGAGGGAACTAGTCGCAAGATTAAAGGAAGATAATCCCGACATGATAACTTTTTACTGCATTATCCATCAATCAGTACTGTGTGTCAGTCTGGGAGATGAGTATGGTGACCTCATGGACACTATTATAAAGCTAGTAAACGTCCTTCGATCAACGTCAGCACTACAACACCGTCTACTTCGAAGCTTTCTAACTGAGGTCGATGCTTGCTATGACGACTTACTTGTGCACAACAATGTTAGATGGTCGAGTAAGGGAAGGGTTTAGGAGCGATTCTAGGCAATCAGGAAATAGTTACCGACTTTCCTCAAGGATCAAAACAGTGTGAAAGCTACGACATTTTCTGATTTTTAGGAAGATGACAAGAAAATGGAGAGTGTTGGATTTTTGGCAGACATAATGTCACATCTGAACGATCTTAACGTTAAACTGCAAGGAAAAAAACACACGATTTTCAACCTGATCTCAACAATTCGAGCTTTCCAGAATTTTTTTTAACTTTTCGTTAACGATGTTCAAAGCCAACTTTTACATTTCCAAAGACTTTTGGAGCAACGTAAAGATGAAACAGATACTAAATATGTCTATTTCAGTTATCCGAAATTTCAAGTTACTCTTTAATGACTTTGTTCTTGGAAAACAGTTGCTGGTGTTGGTTCAAACACATTTATAGTGGCGGGTATCACAGAATTCTCAGTCGAAGCAAAATAAGCCTTCAGATGAGTAGATGCTGCAAATATTCAACTGGAACTCATTGACTTGCAAGAAGAATGTGAGGCTGAGACAAGTACTCTGTGAGGCTGAGACAAGTACTCTGTGAGGCTGAGACAAGTACTCTGTGAGGCTGAGACAAGTACTCTGTGAGGCTGAGACAAGTACTCTGTAGAGGCTGAGACAAGTACTCTGTGAGGCTGAGACAAGTACTCTGTGAGGCTGAGACAAGTACTCTGTGAGGCTGAGACAAGTACTCTGTGAGGCTGAGACAAGTACTCTTGTGAGGCTGAGACAAGTACTCTGTGAGGCTGAGACAAGTACTCTGTGAGGCTGAGACAAGTACTCTGTGAGGCTGAGACAAGTACTCTGTGAGGCTGAGACCACGAAGTACTCTGTGAGGCTGAGACAAGTACTCTGTGAGGCTGAGACAAGTACTCTGTGAGGCTGAGACAAGTACTCTGTGAGGCTGGACAAGTACTCTTGAGGCTGAGACAAGTACTCTGTGAGGCTGAGACAAGTACTCTGTGAGGCTGAGACAAGTACTTTGTGAGGCTGAGACAAGTACTTTGTGAGGCTGAGACAAGTACTCTGTGAGGCTGAGACAAGTACTCTGTGAGGCTGAGACAAGTACTCTGTGAGGCTGAGACAAGTACTCTGTGAGGCTGAGACAAGTACTCTGTGAGGCTGAGACAAGTACTCTGTGAGGCTGGGACAAGTACTCTGTGAGGCTGAGACAAGTACTTTGTGAGGCTGAGACAAGTACTTGAGGCTGGATGGAGGCTGAGACAAGTACTAGCTGACAGCTGAGGCTGAGACAAGTACTTTGTGAGGCTGGGACAAGTAATCTGTGAGGCTGAGACAAGTACTCTGTGAGGCTGAAACAAGTACTCTGTGAGGCTGAGACAAGTACTCTGTGAGGCTGAGACAAGTACTCTATGAGGCTGGGACAAGTACTCTGTGAGGCTGAGACAAGTACTCTGTGAGGCTGAGACAAGTACTTTGTGAGGCTGAGACAAGTAATCTGTGAGGCTGAGACAAGTACTCTGTGAGGCTGAAACAAGTACTCTGTGAGGCTGAGACAAGTACTCTGTGAGGCTGAGACAAGTACTTTGTGAGGCTGAGACAAGTAATCTGTGAGGCTGAGACAAGTACTCTGTGAGGCTGAGACAAGTACTCTGTGAGGCTGAGACAAGTACTCTGTGAGGCTGAGACAAGTACTCTGTGAGGCTGAGACAAGTACTTTGTGAGGCTGAGACAAATAATCTGTGAGCCTGAGACAAGTACTCTGTGAGGCTGAGACAAGTACTCTGTGAGGCTGAGACAAGTACTTTGTGAGGCTGAGACAAGTACTCTGTGAGGCTGAGACAAGTACTCTGTGAGGCTGAGACAAGTACTCTGTGAGGCTGAGACAAGTACTCTGTGAGGCTGAGACAAGTACTCTGTGAGGCTGGGACAAGTACTCTGTGAGGCTGGGACAAGTACTCTGTGAGGTTGAGACAAGTACTCTGTGAGGCTGAGACAAGTACTCTGTGAGGCTGGGACAAGTACTCTGTGAGGCTGAGACAAGTACTCTGTGAGGCTGAGACAAGTACTATGTGAGGCTGAGAAAAGTACTCTGTGAGGCTGAGACAAGTACTTTGTGAGGCTGAGACAAGTACTCTGTGAGGCTGGGACAAGTACTCTGTTAGGCTGAGACAAGTACTCTGTGAGGCTGGGACAAGTACTCTGTGAGGCTGGGACAAGTACTCTGTTAGGCTGAGACAAGTACTCTGTGAGGCTGGGACAAGTACTCTGTTAGGCTGAGACAAGTACTCTGTGAGGCTGAGACAAGTACTCTGTGAGGCTGGGACAAGTACTCTGTTAGGCTGAGACAAGTACTCTGTGAGGCTGGGACAAGTACTCTGTTAGGCTGAGACAAGTACTCTGTGAGGCTGGGACAAGTACTCTGTTAGGCTGAGACAAGTACTCTGTGAGGCTGAGAGAAGTACTCTGTGAGGCTGGGACAAGTACTCTGTTAAGCTGAGACAAGTACTCTGTGAGGCTGATACAAGAACTTTGTGAGGTTGAGACAAGTACTCTGTGAGGCTGAGACAAGTACTCTGTGGGGCTGAGACAAGTACTCTGTGAGGCTGATACAAGAACTTTGTGAGGTTGAGACAAGTACTCTGTGAGGCTGAGACAAGTACTCTGTGGGGCTGGGACAAGTACTCTGTGATTGTGCACCAGAAACATTTTGGTCAAATGAAGGATCTCCTTCGAATTTTCCCAGGCTTCACAGATTAGCAGTACAGATTCTCACAATGTTTGGGTCCACCTGCTGGTTCCAGTCTGCGTTCTTAACTATGAACTTTGTGAAGAACACGTTCCGCTCCTGTATGACCAGTGAACACCACCACTGTCTTCCACTAGCTATTACTTCATTAGTACTAAGATTTCAGGAATTAACACGAAGTAAGAAGTGTCATTTCTCTCACTAAACTAACATAACAGAACAACAGTACACAGACACACATACACCATACAAACACAACTTACCTACACTCATACACACATGCACCATACAAACACAACTTACCTACACTCATACACACATGCACCATACAAATACAACTTACCTACACTCATACACACATACATCAGTCTTGTTGATCTTTACATGTTAAAATTCGGATTTTGTTTTTTTAAATAAAACTTAAAATCCTGTTGTAGTGTCATTTTTATTATATACCATTCTGTTAATCAGTATATATATATTAATTTTAAAGTTTCAAAACTCCATTTAAACCAATTTGAGTAAAAATATCCAAAACTTGTTCGATATAATGTAAAAATTATTTTTTCCCTCAATCTTCATATTTTGTATTTTTTTATAAGACGAGGACTGAATATGAAGTTTATATAAAATGATGACTATATTGACCTATACTCGCCTTTGTTGCTTTTCATGATTGCGTGTAAAAAATGTATCCGGACCTTTGCATACATTGGTACTTGTCCAAGTGGACCTTTGCACAGAGTAGTTGAGTAGCCCTGGTATAGCTTATTGCTCCTAGGCTACAAACCTGTACAGTATGTTACTGTACTGAATAATGCAGCCAATTGTAGCACAATGATAAATATTTGTGTATCAAAACATATAATAAGTACAGTAGAAATAGGTAATAAAAGATAAAAAATGATACACCAATATAGGGGCCTAATTATGAATGGAAGTTGGTGTGGATGAGTCAGTGAGTGGTGAGTGAATGTGCAGACCTGGGACATTACTCTACACTACACTTTATAAACACCATATACTGAGGCTACACTAAATTTATAAAAATATAATTTTTTCCTTCAATAATAAATTAATCTAAGCTTTTTTGACTCATTCGAAATAACACTTAACTTAAAACACAAACACACTGAACAGATGTACAAAAATATTTTCTTTCATTATATCCTTATTCTACTAAAGTAATACTACGTTACACTACGATGGTTACGACGTCACTAGGCAATATAAATTTTTCAGCTCCATTATAGTCTTATGGGACCACCGACGTATATGTGGTCTGTTGTTGACCGAAACGTCGTTATGCGGCGCATAACTGTACTTTGTAATTGCTTGATTTATACTTACCATCAAAATTGCTTACCATGTGTATATCTCGTAACATTGTCTTACCTTAAGATTTCACTTATGTCTGAACTACTTACAATTAATATACTTTAGTTGTAAAATACTTTGTATGTATCAACTAGTTTTTTGCTTACCATTTGTATAGCTCGTAATATTGCGAGAATACACTTATGCGGTTTTGTATACCTTTTAAAAAATGTATATAATCCCTAATGTTCATTAGGGATTAAATTTATATTAAAGTAGAAAATATTTAGTTCTGTCATGTTTTTTCGGTAAAATTATTCAATATTTAGAATGGGTAAGGAACGCCAGAATACTAAGGACATATATGAGTAACGTCAAACATAGGACAAGTATGACTACGTCGTGTGACATCACAGGAATGAGTAGGTCGCGTGACATCACAGGAAGGACAGGTATGAGTAGGTCGTGCGACATCACAAGTAGAACAGGTATGAGTAGGTCGTGTGACATCACAGGTAGGGCAGGTATGAGTAGGTCGTGTGACATCACAGGTAGGACAGGTATGAGTAGGTCGTGCGACATCACAGGTAGGATTGGTATAAGAAGGTCGTCAGATCTCACAAGTACGACAGGAATGAAAAGGTCGTGGGTCATAACAGGTAGGACAGGTATGAAAAGGTCGTGCGACATCACAGGTACGGGAGGTCGTGTGAAATCCGGTAGGACAGATACGAGTAGGTCATGTGATATCACAGGTAGGACAGGTATGAGGAGGTATAGTGACATCACACGTAGGACAGGTACGAGCAGGTCGTGTGACATCACAGATAGGACAGGTATGAGTAGGTCGTGAGACATCACAGATAGGACAGGTATGAGCAGGTCGTGAGACATCACAGGTAGGACAGGTATGAGTAGGCGTGTGACATCACAGGCAGGACAAGTATATATGGATAGGTCGTGTGATATCACAGGTATGAGGAAGTCGAGTGGCATCACAGGTATTACAGGTATGAGAAGGTCGTGTGACATCACAGGTAGGACAGTATGAGCAGGTCGTGTGACATCACTGGTAGAATAAGTATGAACAGGTCGTGTGGCATCACAGGTAGGACAGGTATGAGTAGGTCGGGTGACATCAGAGGTAGGACAGGTATGAGTAGGTGGTGTGACATCACAGACAGGACAGGTATGAGCTGGCGTGTGACATCACACGTAGGACAAGTATGCGTAGGTAATGTGACATCACAGGTAGGACAGGCACGAGCAGGTCGTGTGATATCACAGGTAGGATAGGCATGAACAGGTAGAGTGACATCACAGGTATGACAGGATGAGTAGGTCGTGTGACATCAAAGGTAGGAGACGTATGAGGAGGTCGTGTGACATCAGAGGTAGGACAGGAATGAGTAGGTCGTGTGACATCACATGTAGGACAAATATGAGCAAGTCGTGTGACATCACATGTAGGACAGGAATGACTAGGTCGTGTGACATCACAGGTAGGACAGGTATTAGCAGGTAGTATGACATCACAGGTAGGACAGGTATGAGGAGGTCATGTGATATCATAGGTAGGAGGTAGGACAGGTATGAACAGGTAAGAACATAAAAACATAAGAAAGAAGGAACACTGCTACAGGCCTACTGGCCCATGCGAGGCAAGTACAATTTTCCCACCGACTTAAGCCAATGCCTTGACCTAGTCAAGTCAGTCACATTCACTTAAGGGAGGAGCACGGCATCTGACCTAGTAGCACAAGCTAGTCAGGTCCAACTCACACCCACCCACACCCACTCATGTATTTATCCAACCTATTTTTAAAACTACACAACGTCTTAGCATCTATGACGGTACTCGGGAGTTTGTTCCACTCATCCACAACTCTATTACCAAACCAGTGCTTTCCTATATCCTTCTTGAATCTGAATTTTTCCAATTTAAATCCATTGCTGGGAGTCCTGTCAATGCTAGATATTTTTAACACGCTATTTACATCCC
The DNA here is from genome assembly GCA_009830355.1 of Cherax destructor. Classification (NCBI taxonomy): domain Eukaryota; kingdom Metazoa; phylum Arthropoda; class Malacostraca; order Decapoda; family Parastacidae; genus Cherax; species Cherax destructor. The sequence goes on along the minus strand of WNWK01007210.1, from coordinate 61,188 downwards.
CTTTCCATTTATACACCTCAGTCATAGCCCCCCTAATTCTACGCCTTCCTAGAGGGTGCAGATTCAGGGCCCTCAGTCTATCCCCATAGGGAAGACTTCTGATACATTAGATGAACTTTGTCATCCTCCTTTGTACGTTTTCCAGTGCATTTATATCCATTCTGTTATACGGTGACCAAAAGAGAGCAGCATAATTTAAATGAGGCCTAACTAAAGATATGTAGAGTTGAAGAACAACCTGAGGACTTCTATTATTTATGCTTCTTGATATGAAGTCAAGGATTCTGTTAGTTCTGTTGCGAACACTTATGCACTGTTGTCTTGGTTTCAGATTACTGCTAAGCAGAAATCCCAAATCCTTTTTGCAATCCGTAATATTAAGATTTTCATTATTTAGTTTATATATGGCATGGTTATTGTCCTGCCCAACAATTAGAAATTTGCATTTGTCTATATTAAACTGCATCTGCCACTTCTCCGACCACTGCATCAGTCTATTCAAATCATCCTGGAGTAACATCACAGGTAGGACAGGTATGAGCAGGTCGTGTAACATCACAGGTAGGACAGGTATGAGCAGGTCGTGTAACATCACAGGTAGGACAGGTATGAGCAGGTCGTGTGACATCACAGGCAGGACAGGTATGAGCAGGTCGTGTAACATCACAGGCAGGACAGGTATGAGCAGGTCGTGTGACATCACAGGCAGGACAGGTATGAGCAGGTCGTGTAACATCACAGGCAGGACAGGTATGAGCAGGTCGTGTGACATCACAGGCAGGACAGGTATGAGCAGGTCGTGTACATCACAGGTAGGACAGGTTGAGCAGGTCGTGTGACATCACAGGTAGGACAGGATGAGCAGGTCGTGTGACATCACAGGTAGGACAGGTATGAGCAGGTCGTGTGACATCACAGGTAGGACAGGTATGAGCAGGTCGTGTGACATCACAGGCAGGACAGGTATGAGCAGGTCGTGTAACATCACAGGTAGGACAGGTATGAGCAGGTCGTGTGACATCACAGGTAGGACAGGTATGAGCAGGTCGTGTGACATCACAGGTAGGACAGGTATGAGCAGGTCGTGTGACATCACAGGCAGGACAGGTATGAGCAGGTCGTGTAACATCACAGGCAGGACAGGTATGAGCAGGTCGTGTAACATCACAGGCAGGACAGGTATGAGCAGGTCGTGTGACATCACAGGTAGGACAGGTATGAGCAGGTCGTGTGACATCACAGGTAGGACAGGTATGAGCAGGTCGTGTGACATCACAGGTAGGACAGGTATGAGCAGGTCGTGTGACATCACAGGTAGGACAGGTATGAGCAGGTCGTGTGACATCACAGGTAGGACAGGTATGAGCAGGTCGTGTGACATCACAGGTAGGACAGGTATGAGCAGGTCGTGTGACATCACAGGCAGGACAGGTATGAGCAGGTCGTGTGACATCACAGGTAGGACAGGTATGAGCAGGTCGTGTGACATCACATGTAGGACAGGTATGAGCAGGTCGTGTGACATCACAGGCAGGACAGGTATGAGCAGGTCGTGTGACATCACAGGCAGGACAGGTATGAGCAGGTCGTGTGACATCACAGGCAGGACAGGTATGAGCAGGTCGTGTGACATCACAGGTAGGACAGGTATGAGCAGGTCGTGTGACATCACAGGCAGGACAGGTATGAGCAGGTCGTGTGACATCACAGGCAGGACAGGTATGAGCAGGTCGTGTGACATCACAGGTAGGACAGGTATGAGCAGGTCGTGTGACATCACATGTAGGACAGGTATGAGCAGGTCGTGTGACATCACATGTAGGACAGGTATGAGCAGGTCGTGTGACATCACAGGTAGGACAGGTATGAGCAGGTCGTGTGACATCACATGTAGGACAGGTATGAGCAGGTCGTGTGACATCACATGTAGGACAGGTATGAGCAGGTCGTGTGACATCACAGGTAGGACAGGTATGAGCAGGTCGTGTGACATCACATGTAGGACAGGTATGAGCAGGTCGTGTGACATCACAGGTAGGACAGGTATGAGCAGGTCGTGTGACATCACATGTAGGACAGGTATGAGCAGGTCGTGTGACATCACAGGTAGGACAGGTATGAGCAGGTCGTGTGACATCACAGGCAGGACAGGTATGAGCAGGTCGTGTGACATCACAGGCAGGACAGGTATGAGCAGGTCGTGTGACATCACATGTAGGACAGGTATGAGCAGGTCGTGTGACATCACAGGCAGGACAGGTATGAGCAGGTCGTGTGACATCACAGGCAGGACAGGTATGAGCAGGTCGTGTGACATCACAGGCAGGACAGGTATGAGCAGGTCGTGTGACATCACAGGCAGGACAGGTATGAGCAGGTCGTGTGACATCACAGGCAGGACAGGTATGAGCAGGTCGTGTGACATCACAGGCAGGACAGGTATGAGCAGGTCGTGTTGTTAAATATTTTGTAGAATAAAGTATTTTTTAAAGTTTTGTTGTAAGGGAAAATGAGATTATGAAAAACATGTTTAGTATAAAACCTTAAATAATATTCACACTGATAAGCAATGGAAACTGTTATAAAAACAGTGACCAAAGTTGTGTAATATTGTACATTTGTAGTAATGATATAGAACTCAGAAAAAGCCTCAATGCCTTTAAAAAAAAAAGTAATTTTATTTATGCTTATTGAGAGAAAAATGCTCGCCGGTGTTTTGAATATTTCTTCCTCTGCATAAAACCTCTTTTTAGTTATTACCCTTTAACAAATATGTATCTAACACCCCCAGTGTGAGCTTGTGTGTGTGTATATGTGTATGAGTGTATGTGTACTCACCTAATTGTGGTTGCAGGGTTCGTGTCATTGATCCTGGCCCGCCTTTTCACTGGTCGCTACTAGGTCACTCTTCCTGCTTCATTCGCAGACTATTCCACTTCCTGACAACTCTGTGACTGAATAAATACTTCCTAACATCCTTGTGATTCATCTGAGTCATCAACTTTTAACTGTGACCCCTTGTTGCTGTGTCCCATCTCTGGAACATCCTGTCTCTGTCCACCTTGTCGATTCCTCTCAATATGTTATATGTCGTTATCATATCCCCCCTATTTCTCCTGTCCTCCAGTGTCGTCAGGTCAATTTCCCTTAACCTCTCCTCGTAGGACATGCCCCTTAGCTCCGGGACTAGTCTTGTTGCAAACCTTTGCACTTTCTCTAGTTTCCTTACATGCTTAGCTAGGTGTGGGTTCCAAACTGGTGCTGCATACTCCAACATAGGGATAACGTACACGATATACAGGGTCCTGAATGATTCGTTATTAAGATGTCAGAATGCTGTTCTTAGGTTTTCTAGGCGCCCGTATGCTGCAGCAGTTATTTGGTTGATGTGCACCTCAGGAGATGTGCCTGGTGTTATACTCACCCCAAGATCCTTTTGCTTGAGTGAGGTTTGTAGTCTCTGGCCCCATAGACTGTGCTCCGTCTGCGGTCTTCTTTGCCCTTCCCCAATCTACATGACTTTGCACTTGGTGGGGTTGAACTCCAGAAGCCAGTTGCTGGACCAGGCCTGCAGCCTGTCCAGATTCCTTTGTAGTTCTGCCTGGTCCCCGTCCGATTGAATTCTTCTCATCAACTTCACATAATCTGCAAACAGGGACACTTCTGAGTCTATTCCTTCCGTCATTTCGTTCACAAATACCAGGAACAGCACCGGTCCTCGAACTGACTCCTGTGGAACCCCGCTCGTCACAGACGCGCCCACTCTGACACCTCGCCACGTACCATGACTCACTGTTGTCTCCCTGACAGGTATTCCCTGATCCATTGCAGTGCCTTCCCTGTTATCCCTGCCTGGTGCTCCAGCTTTTGCATTAATCTCTTGTGTGGGAATGTGTCAAGCGCCTTCTTACAGTCCAAGAAAATGCAATCTATCCACACCTCTCTCTCTTGTCTTACTGCTGTCACCCTGTCATAGAACTCCAGTAGGTTTGTGACACAGGATTTCCCGTCCCTGAAACCGTGCTGGCTGCCATTGATAAGCTCATTCCTTTCTAGGTGCTCCACCATTCTCCTCCTGATAATCTTTTCCATGACGTTGCATGCTATACATGTCAGTGACACTTCTCTGTAGTTTAATGCTTCGTGTCTGTCTCCTTTTTTTAAAAATTGGGACTACATTTGCTGTCTTCCATACCTCAAGTAGTTGTCCTGTTTCGATAGATGTGTTGAAGGTTGTTGTTAAGGGTACACAAAGCGCCTCTGCTCCCTCTCTCAGGACCATGGAGGGATGTCATCCGGCTACATCGCTTTTGAGGTATCTAGCTCACTCAGCAGCCTCTTCACTTCTTCCTCGGTTGCATGTATTGTGTCCAACACTTGGTGGTGTACCCCACCTCTCCGTCTTTCTGGAGTCCCTTCTGTCTCCTCTGTGAACACTTCTTTGAATCTCATGTTGAGCTCCTCACATACTTCACGGTCGTTTCTTGTGATCTCACCTCCTTCCTTCCTTAGCCTGATTTTCTGGTCCTTGGCTGTTGTTTTCCTCCTGATGTGGCTGTACAATAGCTTCGGGTCAGATTTGGCTTACGCTGCTATATCATTTTCGTATTGTTGTTGGGCCTCCCTTCTTACCTGTGCATTTTCATTTCTGGCTCTACGACTGTTCTCTTTATTCTTCTGGGTCCTTTGCCTTCTATACTTCTTCCATTCTTTAGCACACTTAGTTTTGGCCTCTCTACACCTTTGGGTGAACCACGGGCTCATCCTGGCTTTCTCGTTATTTCTGTTACCCTTGGGTACAAACCTCTCCTCAGCTTCCTTGCATATTGTTGTCACATATTCCATCATCTCGTTTACTGACAACACTGCCACTTCTCTGTCCCACTGAACCCTGTGCAGGAAATTTCTCATGCCTGTGTAGTCCCCTCTCTTGTAGTTTGGCTTCATTTGTCCTGCACTTCCTGCTTCCCTCTCCAATTATAACTCAAATATATATTCGAAGCTCAGAACCACGTGATCACTGGCCACGAGAGGTCTTTCATATGTGATGTCCTCAATATCTGCACTACTCAAGGTGAATACTAGGTCCGGTCTTGCTGGCTCATTCTCTCCTCTCTCTCTGGTAGTGTCCGTTACGTGTTGGTACATGAGGTTTTCCAGTACCACCTCCATCATCTTAGCTTTCCACGTTTCTTGGCTCCCATGTGGCTCCAGGTTCTCCCTGTCGATTTTCGTGTGATTGAAGTCACCCATAATCAGCAGTTTTGCCCTGATCGCATGAGCCCTTCTGGCCACTTCGGCCAGTGTATCAACCATCTCTCTATTGCTCTCATCATACTCTTGCCTTGGCCTCCTGCTGTTCTGTGGTGGGTTATATATCACTGCAATTACCACCTTGGGACCTGCAGACTGAAGTGTTCCTATTATGTCGTCTCTTGCTCCTCCTCTGTCTCCTCTCGCCAGCTTATCAAAATCCCAACAGTTTTTGATGAGCAGTTCATGTATGTGTGTGTAAATGTGTATTCTGGCTTAACATGTAAGTTTGTGCCTCTGTGTATGTATGTGTATGTACTCACCTATTTGTTTTTGCAGGGGTCGATTCACAGCTCATGTCCCCGCCTCTTTGCTGGTCGCTAATAGGTCCACTCGCTCCATACTCCAGGAGTTTTGTCGTGTCTCTTGTTAAAGCTATGTATGTATTTTACTCTCCACTACATCACTCTTCAGATTGTTTCACTTCCTTACAACTCTATGGCTAAAAAAAATACTTCCTAACATCCCTGTAGACATGGGAATTTTCAACTTCGAGTTGTGGTCCCTTGTTGCTATGTCCCATCTCTGTAACACCCTGTCCCTATCCACCCTGCCAATTCCTCTAAGTATTTTATATGTTATTATCATGTCCCCCTATTTCTCCTGTCCTCCAGTGTCGTCAGGTTGATTTCAATTAACCTGACGACCTTTTCGTATGGCATGCCCCCTAGCTCCGGGACTAGTCTTGTTGCAAACATATGCACTTTCTCTAATTTCGTGATGTGCTTGACCAGGTGTGGGTTCCATATTGGTGCTGCATACTCAAATATGGGCCTGACGTAAACGATGTACATAGTATTGAATGATTCCTTACTCAGGTGTCGAAACGCTAGTCTTGGGTTTGCCAGGTGTCCATATGCTGCAGCCTTTAATTGGTTGATGTGAGCCTCAGGAGATGTGCTCGGTATTATACTCACCCCAAGATCTTTTGCTTGAGTGAGGTTTGCAGTCTTTGGCTCCCCACTAGACCGTACTCTGCGGTCTTCTCTCACCTTCCCCAATCTTCATGTCTTTGTACTTGGTGGGGTTAAACTCCAGGAGCCAGTTGTTTTACCAGGTTTCCAGCCTGTCCAGATCTCTTTGTAGTCCCGCATTTTCCTCATCCACTTGAATTATCCGCATTAGCTTCATACTGTGTGCTAACAGGGACACCTCTGAATCTATTCCTTCTGTCATGTCATTCACAAATACCAGAAACATGTTGCACAGGCCTTGAGACTGACTCTTTCGGAACTCTGCTCAACACAGGCGCCCACTCTGACACCTCGTCATATACCATTGCTTGTTGTTTCATTCCTGACAGGTATTCTCTAATCCACTGCAATACCTTTCCTATTATTCCTGCCTGCTCCTCTAGCTTTTGCACTAATCTCTCTGTCGAAAGCTTTCTTGCAGTCCAAGAAAATGCAGTCTACCCACCCCTTCCTCTCCTGTCTTACTTCCTTCATCTTGTCGTAAAGCTCTAATAGGTTTGAGACGCAGGATTTTCCCTCCCTGGAACCGTGTTTTTATCATGCATAATCTCATTCCTTTCTAAATGCACCACCAGTCTTTTCCTGATAAGATTCTACATGACTTTGCATACTATGCATGTCAGTGATACTGGTCTGTAGTTTAATGCGACCTGCCTGTCTCCTTTCTTAAAGACTGGGACTACATTTGCCGTTTTCCTTACCTCTGGTTCCTCCCACGGAGATATGTTGTCCGGAAACACCGCCTTTGAGATATCTAGCTCACTAAGCAGCCTCTTCACCACCTCCTCTGTTGTATGTAGTGTGTCCAGCACTTGTTGGTGTACTTGGTGTACTTGATGGTGTGTGAGTGGTTATATATGTCTGTGTGTCGGACTCAGCTGTGGTAAATTGACAGGTAAAAATAATTGATTTAAGCCCTCGGGTGATATTCGTGGGGCCAGGTAAGGTCGCATACGTTTCTTCGGTGTTCATTAACAGTTTATGTAGTAGTGAGTCTTTTGATCTCAAATGAGTTAGGTGATTTAACTTCTGTATGGCGAGGGACTCAGTCGTGGTAAATGTTACTGAAGATTTAACTCACCAGGTGTGTTCACCGAGTGTTTCTATGATAACCGGGAGGCAAAATCCCAGGTAGGCGTCTCCGAAATACCGTAAGGAGTGACTGATGTGTGTGTATCTCATATGTTATAACAGCAGGAGGGTGGTGGTGCTTGAAGTGAAAGTATTAGACTCTGCCCAAGAGGGTGTGACATAAATGAAACTTTGTTTTATGGTTATATTCCCGTTTTTGGGAGTGAGAGAGGAAAAGACTAGTGTTTGTCGAGCCCTGTTGGTGGACGTGTTATACTGAGCTACAGTGGGTGTTATGCTGAGGTACTGTGGGTGAAGTGTGTGTGTTATGCTGAGGTACTGTGGGTGAAGTGTGTGTGTTATGCTGAGGTACTGTGGGTGAAGTGTGTGTGTTATGCTGAGGTACTGTGGGTGAAGTGTGTGTGTTATGCTGAGGTACTGTGGGTCAAGTGTGTGTGTTATGCTGAGGTACTGTGGGTCAAGTGTGTGTGTTATGCTGAGGTACTGTGGGTCAAGTGTGCGTGTTATGCTGAGGTACTGTGGGTCAAGTGTGGGTGTTATGCTGAGGTACTGTGGGTGAAGTGTGCGTGTTATGCTGAGGTACTGTGGGTCAAGTGTGGGTGTTATGCTGAGGTACTGTGGGTCAAGTGTGTGTGTTATGCTGAGGTACTGTGGGTGAAGTGTGTGTGTTATGCTGAGGTACTGTGGGTGAAGTGTATGTGTTATGCTGAGGTACTGTGGGTCAAGTGTGTGTTATGCTGAGGTACTGTGGGTCAAGTGTGTGTTATGCTGAGGCACTGTGGGTGAAGTGTGCGTGTTATGCTGAGGTACTGTGGGTGAAGTGTGTGTGTTATGCTGAGGTACTGTGGGTGAAGTGTGTGTTATGCTGAGGTACTGTGGGTCAAGTGTGTGTTATGCTGAGGTACTGTGGGTCAAGTGTGGGTGTTATGCTGAGGTACTGTGGGTCAAGTGTGGGTGTTATGCTGAGGTACTGTGGGTGAAGTGTGTGTTATGCTGAGGTACGGTGGGTGAAGTGTGTGTGTTATGCTGAGGTACTGTGGGTGAAGTGTGTGTGTTATGCTGAGGTACTGTGGGTGAAGTGTGTGTGTTATGCTGAGGTACTGTGGGTGAAGTGTGTGTGTTATGCAAAACCCTTGAAACCATTATAATAACTACAAAACAATGCAAAAAAGTACTACAAAAACACTGGAAAATCTCGGCAAAAAACAAAAATTTAGAAAATTACTATAAAAACTATATATGTCACTATAAAAATACTGTAGAGTTTTGGTAGTTTTTTTGCAAGCACTATAAAAACTCAACAAAACACTATATAATCATTACCAAAACACTACAAAATCACTGCAAAATCACTGCAAAACACTATTAAAATACTTTGAAAGCACTACGAAAACTGACCAAAACAAAAAACACTAAAAATACAATACAATAAGTCTACAAAAACGGTTCAAAATCTTGCAAAAACACAATATAAACAATAAAACACTACAAAATTACGACTAAAACACTAAAAAATACTGCAAAACACCACAAAAACACTACAAAAACGCTACAAAAACAATACAAAAACGTTACAAAGAAAATCACTTCAAAAACGGCAAAAAACAATGGAAAAGACTTTTCAAAACACTACAAAAATCACTGCAAAAACATAAAAAAACATTGCAAAACCTACAAAAACTCTTCAAAAACACAAAACACATACTAGAAAAACATGAAATTGTAAAAATTCATAAAAAAAATACTGAAAAAGCACTACAAAAATCATTGCAAAACGCTACAAAAAAAAATACAAAACAATGCAAAAGTGATACAAAAACATTAAAAAGAATGAAACATCTTGGCAAAAACACTGCATATATACTTAAAATTTAAAAACACAATACATACTGACTGCAAAATCACTATAAAACGTAAAAACACTTTAAAAAAGTATATATCTCTACAAAATCATCATTACTGTACAAAAACACTATAAATGTAATAAAAACTTTGCGAAAAAAACAAAAAAAACATTGGAAAACAACTGCAGTAGCTGTTGAAAAATACTAGAAAACACTGGAAAAACAATGCAAAATGCCTTTTAAACACCATAAAACATTCTAAAAAGTCTTTACCAAGTTCTTCATCTATAAAAGCAATGCATACCATTCCAAAAACAAAAAACATTGAACAGTGCAAAAATACTATGTAGATACAACAAAACACTGCAAAAATACTACAAAAACAGTGCAAAATCCTGCAAAACACCACAAAAACATGAACATCACAAAAATACAAACGCTACAAAAAGATAAACACCACAAAAAACAAAAATAATACAAAAATAAAAATAACAGAAAAAGAGTATAATAAATACCAAATACACTACAAAAAACAATATAAAAACAATAAAACAACAAAAAAATCACTGCAAAATATTAGGAAAAAACACTACAATAAATCCACCAAACATTATAAAAACTACTAAATCTACAAAACATTACAAAAACACTACATAAAAAAAAACATTAAGAACACTACAAAAAACATAAAACTGAATAAAATTCTATAAAAAACACTATAAAAATACTACAAAAAATACAAAAACACTGGAAAATCACTGCTAAAAAGCTATTAAAGAACAGTAAAACCCTACAAAAAGACTACAAAACACTGCGTAGCATTGCAAAACACTAAAATGATTTAAACACAAGAAAAACACTATAAAAATAATAAAAATATACCAAAACACTGCAAAAACACCACAAAAACAATACAAAAGATTCAAAATCTTCTAGGAAAATACTGCCAGAAAAACACTTGAAAATCTGTTCAAAAACGCTACACAAGCATTAAAAAATTCTTCAAAAGCAACAATAAACTCTACAATGATAGTTCAAAGGCACTAAAAAAAATGCAACAAAACACTGCAAAAATACTACAAAAACTCTGGATGATCACTGCAAAAACATTATAAAAACAAAAAATACTTAAATACAAAATCAATACAATAACGCTATAAAGACGCAACAATAACACTAGAAAATAACTACAAAAAAAATGCAAAATTACTACAAAACACAACAAAAATACTAGAAAAACACCACAAAAATTCAAGCCAAAAAAATACAGAAACACTGCAAAAAATTGCAAAAACACTGTAAAAACAGTATGTAACAGTATAAAAATCTCTACAAAACTTTTAAACTCTGTCAAATCACTTCAAAACACTACAAAAATAATATAAAAACTCTTCAAAACATAACAAAAACACTACAAAAACACTGCAAAATAATTTTAAAACAGTACAAGAATAAGTTAAAAAATTACAAACAATGCAAAAAATACAAATACTATACAGAAACACTGCAATACACTACAAAACACTATTAAAACAACGAATAATATTTTAAAAACTACAAAAGCATTGTAAAACACTTCAAGTCTACAAAACATTTCAAAAACAGTACAAAATACTATAAAAATGTGACAAAACACTGTAAAAAAAATTCAAAAACACTACTGAATATCTGCAAAATCATTACAATTAAACTTACACTACAAAAAGACAACAACAAAACACCTTAAATACAGTTTATAATTCTGCAAAATTACTACAAAAATATTGCAAAATCATTGCAATACATTACAAAAATACTATAAGAACACCACAAAAATCCAACCCCAAAAATACAAAAACACTTCAAGAAAATTATAAAACAGTATTTAACCTAAAAAATAATTGCAAAACACTACAAAAACAAAATAAATAGACTTAAAAAATAACTAAACCAAGCTTCTTTAAAATAGTTTGATTTTAATATGAATATTGGTTTAGGGTTATACAAATTAGGTTATTTTACTTTTAATTAAATTTAGGAAGAATTTTAGCTTTATAAGTCTTCTACTGTTCTATTATTTTTACAGGTCCTTGATAATGTGATAAATCACAAAAGGCGCCTAGAATATCTATTTTGATCACAGTGTTTTTTTAGCATATTGTGATATGCTATAAAAAACATTGTGATCTTATTGTATCATTAGATACTACACGACCCTTCAGAATAGTCTCGGTAGCTGTCCTAATCTTATTTCTTTTGTTTTCCAGCTATCCTCTGCATTGACCAACTCACATAAGCTTAAAATTCGACTTAATTTAAAAAAAAAAGTCTGACTGAACAAGTTTTTTCCAAATCTCTTTTGCCAGAGTGTTAGTCTGGCGAAAAATAAGTTTGATGTCTAAGGAACAGAGAGAGTTGTTGAGATTAGAGAGACCGGAAATGTAGGGAAGGCAGAGGACAGGAGAGTTGCCAGGAGTAGAGAGTTTGGGAGAGAAGAAAGTCCGTTTAGCACGAGAGAAAGCAGAGTCATGAAATGGGAAGGGTAGCAAGACGGGAAAATGAATTATGAAGAGTGGAAATTTCTGCTTCAAGGAACTGAGGATCACAAATGCGGAGAACACGGAGAAAGAGGGAGATAAGAACACTTTTCTTGACAGAGGAAGCATGATAAGAAAAGTAGTGAATATACATGCCACTGTGCTCTCCGCATTTGTGATCCTCAGTTCACTGAGCAGAAATTCCACTCTTCATGATATTCCCGTCTTGCTACTTCCCATTCATAGACCTGCTCACGTTCTAAAGGTTGGAAACCTGGTGTCCTTATGTACAACACCGGGTGTCCTTTGTACAACACCTGAGTGTCTTTATGTGCAACTTTTCCTACAACATCTGGCTGTCCTTATGGCAACATCTGGGTGTCCTATGTGCAACATCTGGGTGTCCTTATGTGAACATCTGGTGCCCTATGTGCAACATCTGGGTGTCCTTATGTGCAACACCTGGGTGTCTTTATGTGCAACACCTGGGAGTCGTTATGCAACACCTGGTGTCTTATGTGCAACACTGGTGTCTTTATGTGCAACACCTGGGTGTCCTAGTGCAACACCTGTGTCTTATGTGCAACACCTGGTGTCTTATGTGCAACACCTGGGTGTCTTTATGTGCAACACCTGGGTGTCTTTATGTGCAACACCTGGGTGTCTTTATGTGCAACACCTGGGTGTCCTTATGTGCAACACCTGGGTGTCTTTATGTGCAACACCTGGGTGTCGTTATGTGCAACACCTGGGTGTCGTTATGTGCAACACCTGGGTGTCGTTATGTGCAACACCTGGGTGTCGTTATGTGCAACACCTGGGTGTCTTATGTGCAACACCTGGGTGTCCTTATGTGCAACACCTGAGTGTCTTTATGTGCAACACCTGGGTGTCCTTATGTGCAACACCTGGGTGTCTTTATGTGCAACACCTGGGTGTCCTTATGTGCAACACCTGGGTGTCTTTATGTGCAACACCTGGTGTGTCCTTGTCATGTGCAACACCTGGGTGTCTTTATGTGCAACACCTGGGTGTCTTATGTGCAACACCTGGGTGTCTTATGTGCAACACCTGGGTGTCTTTATGTGCAACACCTGGGTGTCCTTATGTGCAACATCTGGCTGTTCTTATGTGCAACATCTGGGTGTCCTTATGTGCAACACCTGGGTGTCTTTATGTGCAACACCTGGGTGTCTTTATGTGCAACATCTGGGTGTCTTTATGTGCAACACCTGGGTGTTCTTATGTGCAACACCTGGGTGTCTTTATGTACAGCATCTGGGTGTCTTTATGTGCAACACCTGGGTGTCTATTGCAAACCTGTGTCTTATGTCAACACCTGGGTGTCTTATGTCAACACCTGGTGCTATGTGCAACACCTGGGTGTCCTTATGTGCAACACCTGGGTGTCTTTATGTGCAACACCTGGGTGTCTTTATGTGCAACACCTGGGTGTCTTTATGTGCAACACCTGGGTGTCTTTATGTGCAACACCTGGGTGTCTTTATGTGCAACACCTGGGTGTCTTTATGTGCAACACCTGGGTGTCCTTATGTGCAACACCTGGGTGTCTTTATGTGCAACACCTGGGTGTCCTTATGTGCAACACCTGGGTGTCTTTATGCAACACCTGGGTGTCCTTATGTGCAACACCTGGGTGCTTTATGTGCAACACCTGGTCTCTTATGTGCAACACCTGGGTGTCTTTATGTGCAACACCTGGGTGTTTTTATGTGCAACACCTGGGTGTCCTTATGTGCAACACCTGGGTGTCTTTATGTGCAACACCTGGGTGTCCTTATGTGCAACACCTGGGTGTCTTTATGTGCAACACCTGGGTGTCCTTATGTGCAACACCTGGGTGTCCTTATGTGCAACACCTGGGTGTCTTTATGTGCAACACCTGGGTGTCCTTATGTGCAACACCTGGGTGTTCTTATTGGCTAGATGTTTCACCTGTGAAGCAGCCTTTTATAATCTAAATCCTCAGGCAACAGGTGAAGAAAGTTGTGGAGCAGAAGTAATAGTTACATCACCTCTTAATTTAATCAAGACTGGAAAACACCTGGGACAGCCAGTCATGTAAGTATGCCTCGCCCTCGCTGTTTTTCATTCATTAACTCCTTGGTACTGTATACTGTGGTATGCAAAGACTATGTTACAATTTATTCTGCGTATGTCACACTCCCATATAGGCTGCCTCCCAACCAGTGAACCAGGTGCTAAAGGTTTAACGATCAATAGGACACCTGTCCTTAAATCAGTACGTTGGTTAAATAGCCAATCACAGGCAATCCCGCCAAAGCTGAAGCAACGTGGTTCACTTGTGCCAAGCGAATTGCCAGACTTGCCTGGCTGCTGGTTGAGCACGGTGCACACTCTCTGGCTTCTGCTTTGCCATTTGTCACCGTGGTGTACACTTACCATTTCTATCCGTACATATTGTACATAGTGTATATACCTGTATATATCTGGTGAATGCAAATATAAATTATAGTCAACTGTTGAGTTTTTGTTGCTTCATTTCCCATTACGACCAGGTATCACAAGCCATTGGTGACTGAGGCTCTAGTGAGGAAGTGAAGGTGACTGAGGCTCTAGTGAGGAAGTGAAGGTGACTGAGGCTCTAGTGAGGAAGTGAAGGTGAATGAGGCTCTAGGGAGGAAGTGAAGGTGAATGAGGCTCTAGTGAGGAAGTGAAGGTGACTGAGGCTCTAGTGAGGAAGTGAAGGTGACTGAGGCTCTAGTGAGGAAGTGAAGGTGACTGAGGCTCTAGTGAGGAAGTGAAGGTGAATGAAGGCTCTAGGGAGGAAGTGAAGGTGACTGAGGCTCTAGTGAGGAAGTGAAGGTGACTGAGGCTCTAGTGAGGAAGTGAAGGTGACTGAGGCTCTAGGGAGGAAGTGAAGGTGACTGAGGCTCTAGTGAGGAAGTGAAGGTGACTGAGGCTCTAGTGAGGAAGTGAAGGTGAATGAGGCTCTAGGGAGGAAGTGAAGGTGACTGAGGCTCTAGTGAGGAAGTGAAGGTGACTGAGGCTCTAGTGAGGAAGTGAAGGTGACTGAGGCTCTAGTGAGGAAGTGAAGGTGACTGAGGCTCTAGTGAGGAAGTGAAGGTGAATGAGGCTCTAGGGAGGAAGTGAAGGTGACTGAGGCTCTAGTGAGGAAGTGAAGGTGACTGAGGCTCTAGTGAGGAAGTGAAGGTGACTGAGGCTCTAGGGAGGAAGTGAAGGTGACTGAGGCTCCAGTGAGGAAGTGAAGGTGACTGAGGCTCTAGTGAGGAAGTGAAGGTGACTGAGGCTCTATTGAGGAAGTGAAGGTGACTGAGGCTCCAGTGAGGAAGTGGAGGTGACTGAGGCTCTAGTGAGGAAGTGAAGGTGACTGAGGCTCTAGTGAGGAAGTGAAGGTGACTGAGGCTCTAGTGAGGAAGTGAAGGTGACTGAGGCTCTAGTGAGGAAGTGAAGGTGACTGAGGCTCTAGTGAGGAAGTGAAGGTGACTGAGGCTCTAGTGAGGAAGTGAAGGTGACTGAGGCTCTAGTGAGGAAGTGAAGGTGACTGAGGCTCTAGGTGAGAAGTGAAGGTGACTGAGGCTCTAGTGAGGAAGTGAAGTGACTGAGGCTCTAGTGAGGAAGTTAAGGTGACTGAGGCTCTAGTGAGGAAGTGAAGGTGACTGAGGCTCTAGTGAGGAAGTGAAGGTGACTGAGGCTCTAGTGAGGAAGTAAAGGTGACTGTGGCTCTAGTGAGAAAGTGAAGTTGACTAAGGCTCTAGTGAGGAAGTGAAAGGTGACTGAGGCTCTAGTGAGGAAGTGAAGGTGACTGAGGCTCTAGTGAGGAAGTGAAGGTGACTGAGGCTCTAGTGAGGAAGTGAAGGTGACTGAGGCTCTAGTGAGGAAGTGAAGGTGACTTCGGCTCTAGTGAGGAAGTGAAGGTGACTGAGGCTAGTGAGAAGTGAAGGTATGAGGCTCTAGTGAGGAAGTAAAGGTGACTGAGGCTCTAGTGAGGAAGTGAAGGTGACTGAGGCTCTAGTGAGGAATGAAGGTGACTGAGGCTCTAGTGAGGAAGTGAAGGTGACTGAGGCTCTAGTGGGGAAGTAAGGTGACTGAGGCTCTGAGGAAGTGAAGGTGACTGAGGCTCTAGTGAGGAAGTGAAGGTGACTGAGGCTCTAGTGAGGAAGTGAAGGTGACTGAGGCTCTAGTGAGGAAGTGAAGGTGACTGAGGCTCTAGTGAGAATGAAGGTGATGAGCTCTAGAGAAGAAGGTGACTGAGGCTCTAGTGAGGAAGTGAAGGTGACTGAGGTCTAAGTGAGGAAGGAAGGTGACTGAGGCTCTAGTGAGGAAGTGAAGGTGACTGAGGCTCTAGTGAGGAAGTGAAGGTGACTGAGGCTCTAGTGAGGAAGTGAAGGTGACTGAGGCTCTAGTGAGGAAGTGAAGGTGACTGAGGCTCTAGTGAGGAAGTGAAGGTGACTGAGGCTCTAGTGAGGAAGTGAAGGTGACTGAGGCTCTAGGAGGAAGTGAAGGTGACTGAGGCTCTAGTGAGGAAGTGAAGGTGACTGAGGCTCTAGTGAGGAAGTGAAGGTGACTGAGCTCTAGTGAGGAAGTGAAGGTGACTGAGGCTCTAGTGAGGAAGTGAAGGTGACTGAGGCTCTAGGGAGAAGTGAAGGTGACTGAGGCTCTAGTGAGGGAAGTGAAGTGACTGAGGCTCTAGGTGAGAAAGTGAAGGTGACTGAGGCTCTAGTGAGGAAGTGAAGGTGACTGAGGCTCTAGTGAGGAAGTGAAGGTGACTGAGGCTCTAGTGGGGAAGTGAAGGTGACTGAGGCTCTAGTGAGGAAGTGAAGGTGACTGAGGCTCTAGTGAGGAAGTGAAGGTGACTGAGGCTCTAGTGAGGAAGTGAAGGTGACTGAGGCTCTAGTGAGGAAGTGAAGGTGACTGAGGCTCTAGTGAGGAGTGAAGGTGACTGAGGCCTAGTGAGGCAGTGAAAGGTGACTGAGGCTCTAGTGAGGAGTGAAGGTGACTGAGGCTCTAGTGAGAAGTGAAGGTGACTGAGGCTCTAGTGAGGAAGTGAAGGTGACTGAGGCTCTAGTGAGGAAGTTAGGTGACTGTAGGCTCTAGTGGGGAGAGTGAAGGTGACTGAGCTCTAGTGAGGAAGTGAAGATGACTGAGGCTCTAGTGAGGAAGTGAAGGTGACTGAGCTCTAGTGAGGAAGTGAAGGTGACTGAGGCTCTAGTGAGGAAGTGAAGGTGACTGAGGCTCTAGTGAGGAAGTGAAGGTGACTGAGGCTCTAGTGAGGAAGTGAAGGTGACTGAGGCTCTAGTGAGGAAGTGAAGGTGACTGAGGCTCTTAGGAAAAGAAGTGAAGGTGACTGAGGCTCTAGTGAGGAAGTGAAGGTGACTGAGGCTCTAGTGAGGCAGTGAAGGTGACTGAGGCTCTAGTGAGGCAGTGAAGGTGACTGAGGCTCTAGTGAGGCAGTGAAGGTGACTGAGGCTCTAGTGAGGAAGTGAAGGTGACTGAGGCTCTAGTGAGGAAGTGAAGGTGACTGAGGCTCTGGATGAATCTTATTGTAGTCAGCTGGTCCAGTGGGTTACGCACTGACCTGGAGTCTTACGACTCACATGCTATGGGTTCTAACCCCACCCATCAGGTGGTTTGTCACATTAAGTTATTAAAATATCACACTAAATTATCCGGGGTGTCACACTAAGTTATCCGGGTGTCACACTAAGTTATCCGGATATCACACTAAGTTATCCGGGTGTCATACTAAGCTGCGACCGAAAAAAATATAAAGTTTTTCTTAATGTTAAAAATGTGTACCTTTTCTTAAATCAATGTACGCAGTAGTTGTGGACAAGTTCGTCAATAAGAAAAGCCTCGTAGTATAATACTTTTCAGAGATTTTGGAAAGTTCAAGAGCCACAGAAATTATTGTTTTAGAATTGTATTTATAAAAAAAATACTGACCAAAGCAGAATATGTTCAATCTCCGCTCGTTGAAGACTTTGATTGAATCTTCATATTTTCAGTTAATAGTTTAAAATCTGGCCGGTAGGATGTCACAGGTGTTCTAAGACGCTTAGTGAAGTGACTCTTAGTGGAGATAGTACCATGTTTTGACTTGATCAATTTCATTACAGAGAAGAGAGATTCACAGTAGTAAGTTGTCCCAAAAACAGAGAGTAGTGGGAAGCCAGTTTTCTGAACACTGGGATACTTGGCTTCTGGGATTTGTTTCCAAAAGTCAGTTAGAGATGAGATTTTATGTAACAGCTTCAAACCCACATCTTCCTGCAGCTCAATTAAGTTTTTTTTTATTGAAGCAACATCCGAGGCATAAGATGCAACAACAGGACATCCATCGTTGATGACATCAATCACTAAAGGATTCACAAGAAATTCAAAATATGGTTTTAACTTTTTTAGCTTCTCAAACCTGTTCTCAAAATCATTATACAGTGTTTTTACGTTGTTTTTTATTGTTTCAATTTACTCTCTTTAATTTCAACATCAGGAAAATCAGATTTCTTTGAAAATCTTTATTTTATTCTGAAAACTAAAAACTGATTGGCCAAGATTTGTTAATATCTTTGTTGCTTCCTTGAAGTGCCGGACTTAAACATTGGAGGTGATGCATTACGTCTGAAAAGAACATCAGATCCTGTAGCCATTCGTGATCTTCTAGTTGTGGCTATTTATTTTTCTTTTGTGTAATCAATGATTGGTTCAACAGGAACAACAAACTTCTTCAACAGACTGGTAGTTGACAGTCATCTTACAATACAGTAGAATCAAAGCTCACTTGACTTGTCTTCAAGCTTCAGCTCCTCAATAAAATTTCTAAATTCACGGTGTGTTCTCGCAGTTGTCCGAATGAAATTCACAATTTTTACAACGCAATTTATGACATAGTTGAGCTTGAAGTGTTTACTTACTAAATGCTCAGAGTGGACGATACATTGGATACAGAGACAGTCATTTGCCCAACTAGACCAGTATTTTGATCTACCACAGCTGGTGATCCGTCTGTTGCAATACTAACAAGTTAATGTAATGGTAGTTGAGCATTTAATAAAGCTTTGTTAAGTGCATTTTAGATGTTAATACCTTCTGTCGTTTGCTTTATAATTATCAAGTCTAAGAATTCTTCTTCTACATTTCCATCGTTTGTAACATAGCGAACAAATATAGCTAGATGAGCGATATGTTGAATGAATGTCTGTAGATTCATGCAGTGCTGTGCTGACAGCAACGCAGCTTTCAGATCACTCTGCAGTGAACCTACGATTATGGAACAAATTTCGGATATGCGTCTCTAAGTAGTGCGGCTGAAGATACGAATATGTTCTATCATTCTTTATCAATCTCTGATTGATAGAGAATGATAGATCTATTAATCTCTGATTGATAGATCTACCTACTTTATCTATGAATCTCAAATTGATAGATAAAGTACTGGTAGATTTTATGAATCCATGACGGGTAAATACAGTCCTGGTAGACATTATATATCTCTGATAGATTGATAAAGTTCTGGTGGACGAAACGTCTTGTCAGTAAATACCAGACTTCACTTATTGTCTTATTCACACATGTCGGTATATTTTACCACTGATCTACATTTATGTGCACAAATGTGTGATACAGAGAATCGAATGTGATGGTGTATGTGTAGTTTGCATATGTGGAGATACGTAAATGTGGTTGAAAAAAGGGGGTTGTGTACTCCAGTGGATCTTTGCATAAGATGAACATACAAACTATAAATGACAAAAAAGCAAACTAATTAACACATACAGCTTTTACACGGAGGAAGACAAATAGACAAACACACGGACACAAATCTACCTACAATAAAACATTCACAAACACACTTACTCAATTATATAATTGAGAATAATGTATTTATTATAGGTATATAATGCAACATAAATAGAAGTCCAAAATTTTCTATAATTAGCCTCTCCTGGGTGGGTGAGCTGTGTGGCAGCTTGGTCTCGTCTAGCTGGTGTACGGTCGTGGCTGTCTTGGTGGGTGTAATTACTGGACGCAGTTTTCTGTGTGTCACCTCCAGTAATTCCACCCACCTGGACAGTCTCTACCGTAGACCAGCTAGACAAGACCAAGTTTCCATGCAACAAGGTCACTGAGGGTGGCAACCGCTGACTGTGGGGAAGTGGGGAAGGGAGTCCACCTGAGGTGACACTAGTGGACTCCTGGAGACACTGATCCGGGAAAAGCACCGCTGACTCTGTGAAAGTGGGGAAAGGACAAATGGACTCCTGGAGACACTGATCCAGGGAAGGCACCGCTGACCTTAGGTAAGTGGGGAAGGGGAGACATCCGGGAGCGAACGGATGGATTCCTGGATACATGAACCTGGGTAAGGCATGAATACAAGCAGTTGAGGTTGACCTTGGGAAAGTGGGGAAGGGAAGACATCCGGCGGTAGACGGATGGATTCCTGGATACATGAACCTGGGGAAGGCATGAATACCAGCAGTTGAGGCTGAGCTTGGGTAAGTGGGGAAGGGGATACATCCGGTGGCGGACGGACGGATTTCTGGATACATGAACCTCAGGAAGGCATGAATACCACTGACTTTGGGAAAGTGGGAAAGGGAGTCCACCTGAGGTGACACAAGTGGACTCCTGGAGACACAGATCCGGGGAAGGCACCGTCGACCTTAGGTAAGTGAGGAAGGGAAGACATCCGGGAGCGAACGGATGGATTCCTGGATACATGAACTTGGGGAAGGTTGTTGTTGAGGCTGACCTTGGGGACGTGGGGAAGGGGAGACATCCGGATACTTCCTGGATACATGAACCTGGGGACGGCAAGAATACAGGTTGGTGAGGCTGACCTCTGGGAAGTGAGGAAGGGAAAGCATCCGGAAGCGGACGGATGGATTCCTGGATACATGAACCTGGGGAAGGCTGAGGCTGGAAGGCAGAGAGAGAGGCGGGGCTGACCTTAGGGAAGTGAGGAAGGGGAGACATCCGGGGGCCCACGGATGGATTCCTGGACACATGAACCTGGGGAAGGCGAGGGGGGTGGACCTTAAAGACGAACCACTGGCCTCCACGAGGCAAGGTCTGGTAACTCAGAGATAACTCTGAGGCTGACAGTGGTCGCAAATAATAATTATTTTATTTGTATTATTAATTATAATTAGTGATTTTTTAAACACATACACAGATACAAACACACACCATACTATACACAAAAGGCTTAAATTCAATCGACAAATGCCTATACAAACACTCACAAAGAAGGTATACACACAAGCAGACTTACACAGACACATACATACACAAGCACTCAGACTCGCACACACACACTCAGACTCGCACACAAACGCACATATTCACTCGCACACACACACACACACACACACACACACATATTTACACACATAAACATAAACACACAGCAAAGAGGCGGGGGCCAGGAGCTTTGATTCGACCTCTGCAACCACAAATAGGTGAGTACACACACAAGCAAATACACTCACATTCAGACACACACACACAAAACGCATGCCAAGTATCTTTCGACAAGTGCCTTTGACTACTAGTCACTAACACATGTGTATGTGTGTGTGTGTACAAACACAATCCTGCATGAAACGTGCACACACACGTTCCACATTCCAAGCCGAATGCAACATATACACATACACGTGTTCTCATATACGTATCTGGACGCTTTCAAACCATTGTTCAAAATTAAATTAAGGAAATTTTTGATGAAATATATGGTAACAGAATTATGAGAAAAAGAAGATAGTGAATGTGTTAGAGATGTAAGAATGTGGGAAGTCTGAGACATTTTTAGATCAGACATTGAGGAAAATTTCATGAATTATCTTAATAAAAGTAAAATGTAGCCATAAATAATATACACGTCACAACATCACTTCTCTCACCTCCTCTATAGTGACAGGGAAAACATTCACCATCACACACAACAAATAAAAACTTTCTGGGACGAATACAACATATACCATCTCAGGAGACGTCATCTCCTGGTTAAAACAAAGTTATTGATTGCTGCTGCCAGCTTGTTACCTTGTATCTTTGTTAATTCCTATAATATTACTTTATATTGTCAAGTACTATGATGTATGAATCGTAGTATATTTTACACTATGAATGTTATGGAACACTTTATTATGTTTAAATTAATCTCAGTGTTTAAGTTGTTAGGTAAACGTGATGATAATATCTGGCTGAATTTAGTCCTGGTAACTAAATTAAATCTCAGTGTTTGAAACTTGATTAAAAGTTGAATTTATTTTTTTGGCAAAAACGAAAATCGAAGAGATTCTGGTGTAAAGTAGCAGAGAAAGAATATCTTTACCATTATAGCCTGGCCTTCTCGTTGTCTCTGTTACCCTTGGGTACAAACCTCCCCTCAGCTTCCTTGCATATTCCATCATCTCATTTACTGACTTCCCTGCCAGTGCTCTGTCCCACTGAACCTCGTGCAGGAAATTCTTCATGCCTGTGTAGTCCCCTCTCTTGTAGTTTGGCTTCGTTCATCCTGCCCTTCCTGCTTCTCTCTCCACTTATAACACTACTGTGTATTTGAAGCTCAGAGCCAAGTGGTCACTGGCCCCAAGGGGTGTTTCAGATATGATGTCCTCAATATCTACACTACTCAAGGTGAATACTAGGTCCAGTTTTGCTGGTTCATCCTCTTCTCTCTCTCTGGTAGTGTCCCTTTCGTGTTGGTACATGAGGTTTCCAAGTACCACCTCCATCATCTTAGCCTTTCATGTTTCTGGGCCTCCCATGTTGTTCCAATTCTCCCAGTCAGTTTCTTTGTCTTTGAAGTCACCCACAATCAGTAGCTTTGCCCTGCTCGCATGAGCCCTTCTGTCCACTTCTGTCCACTTCATCATACTCTTTCCTTGGCCTCCTGTTTTTCTGTGGTGGGTTATACATCACTGCAATTACCACCTTAGGACCTCTATACTGAAGTGTTCATATTATATAGTCTCTTGCTTCTCATCTGCCTCCTCTCTCCAGCTCATGAAAATCCCATTGGTTTTTGATGAGCAGTGCTACTCCTCCACCCCCTCTGTTCCCTCTGTCTTTCCTCAGCATCTGATATTCTGTTGGAAAGATGGCATCTGTTATCATTCCAGTGAGCTTGGTTTCTGTGAGAGCTATGATGTCTGGTGGTGCCTCTTCGATTCTTTCGTGCCACTCCTCCCACTTATTTCTTATTCCATCAGCATTTGTGTACTATACTTTCATTTTCCTCTCCAACACTGTGTTCTGGGGAGTCTGTGGGGGTAGGGGCCTGGTACTGTGCTGTGGGATTCTACAGCATATTGTGGGGTGGGGCTGTAAGTGTGGATTGTGGTTTGTGTTGGGATAGCGTGTTTGGCTGTGGGGTTCTGATGGTGGTTCTGTGTGTGCTTGTGCTTGTTGCTTTGCCCAGCTATGGTTGTCTTCTGCTGACTGTCTGTGTATTCTCCCTCAGCTGCTGTAATTCTGTTCTTGTTCTGTCGTGGTCTAGGAACACCCTCTTGTAAGTTGATGATTCCTTCAGCAATGATTTCTCATGCAGGATCTTGTTCTGCACAATTTCTGTCTTGAAAATCAGTCTGGCCGATTTCTCCCCTTAAAGTACCCTCCTATTTTCTGAAAATTTACTATCTCAATCATATCCTAATCGCCTATTTCTTTGATGATGTATTCAATCTCCTGTTTTTTCTTTCTGTCATCTTTCATTATGTATCCTCCCTTCACTCTCCTGAAGCCAATGAAT
This sequence comes from Cherax destructor, assembly GCA_009830355.1. Classification (NCBI taxonomy): domain Eukaryota; kingdom Metazoa; phylum Arthropoda; class Malacostraca; order Decapoda; family Parastacidae; genus Cherax; species Cherax destructor. Next base: position 37,685 of record WNWK01007210.1, on the reverse strand, counting down.
AAACACTGACTTCTCCCTTTTCTCCTCCCATTGCCTTTCCCTCTGTATGACTGGGTCCCATTTGTACATAGCCATTGTCTCCCTTATTTTTTTCATGTAACTCTTGGTGGCATGGTCGTGCCTCTGCATGGGACCTGTCACCTTCTCTACCTTGTTTTCCCCTCACTGCTATCCCTGCTCCTAACAGCTCTCCCCCTACATTCCTTAGCCTTGCTTGGTGGATTGATAGGGCTTTAGCATTAGTCTTGTTTCCTTCCTTTCCATTGGGCTTCTCGTTTAATAGATGTCTACCTGCTTCAGATGCCATGTGTTACAGCCCCCTACCTAAATGGCTGTTAGGTAGTTTACCTGCCGGCCGGCGGTCACTGGTGACGTCATCAAATGTGATGTTGGACTGCCGAGCCGGCTGGACCGACAGTGTCAACCAGACTCTCCCATGGAAAGTGTCAACCAGACTCTCCTATGGAGAGTGTCAACCAGACTCTCCCAGGGAGTGTCAAACAGTCTCTCCCATGGAGAGTGTCAACCAGACTCTGACTCTCCCATATACACCACTGGAGAGTGTTAACCAGACTCTCCACATACACCATTGGAGAGTGTAGACTCTCCCCTGCACTTGGAGTGTACCTGCACCTTGGAGAGTGTACGTGTCCTGCGATAGAGATGGGAGCGACAGATGGGGTCGAGACTCAGCTCCTGGCCCCGCCTCTTCGCTGTCCGCTACTGGGTCTCTGCTCTCCCTGCTCCATGAGCTTTATCATATCTCGTCTTAAAACTATGTATGGTTCCTGCCTCCACTATATCTTTCTCTAGACTATTCCACTTCCTGACTACTCTGTGGCTGAAGAAATGCTTCCTGACATCCCTTTGACTCATCTGAGTCTTCAGCTTCCAGTTGTGTCCCCTTGTTTCTGTGTTCCCTCTCTGGAACATCCTGTCCCTGTCTATGTGTGTGTCTTTGTGTGTATGTTTGTGTGTGTGTGTGTATGTGTGTGTGAGTGTGTATCATTTCTGATTTCTGGTCTCCAGTTGGTGATTACATCTTTTCTTGACACCTTGTACAATATTTGTCTCCACCACTACTTAATCTTGTGCACTCCACTTACTCGGCACCTTAAAACCTTACGAAGTAGAAGTAGAAGAAGACGAAGACGAAGAACAAAAGAAGAAGAAGAAGAAGAAGAAGACGGTGAAGAAGAAAAAGAAAGAAATATGGAATAGCACAATAGCTAACAGCATAACAAATGGTTACTCATAGGTCCCTCACAACTTCCTAAATGGTTACTCATAGGTCCTCACAACTTCCTAAATGGTTACTCACAGGTCCCTCACAACTTTCTTCACATTTTCTTGCACTATCGAGTGGAATAGTTTTGTTTTTTGTTCAATTTAATTTTACATTTTGTAATTGTTCCTCAAGCAGAGCAGCTGAACTTCGAAAGTTTATAAGATTTATTGTTATCTTATATGCACACTGGGACAGAAAGAAGAAACAAGCAATTCATTAACTATCCATCAAAACTGGGCGAGACACTTCCCTCAAAGTGACTAAATATAAAGAACTGTAGCCAGATTGTGGGGACGATCACCAGTGTTCTCACTCTCACCAGGTACAAGCTACACTCACCAGGTACAAGCTACACTCACCAGGTCCAAGCTACACTCACCAGGTCCAAGCTACACTCAACAGGTCCAAGCTACACTCAACAGGTCCAAGCTACACTCACCAGGTACAAGCTACACTCAACAGGTACAAGCTACACTCACCAGGTACAAGCTACACTCACCAGGTCAAGCTACCTCACAGGTCAAGCTACACTCAACAGGTCCAAGCTACGCTCTTACCAGGTCCAAGCTACACTCTCACCAGGTCCAAGCTACACTCACCAGGCCCAAGCTACACTCACCAGGCCAAACTACACTCTCACCAGGTCCAAGCTACACTCTCACCAGGTCCAAGCTACACTCACCAGGCCCAAGCTACACTCTCACCAGGTCCAAGCTACACTCACCAGGTCCAAGCTACACTCACCAGGTCCAAGCTACACTCACCAGGTACAAGCTACACTCTCACCAGGTCCAAGCTACACTCACCACGTCCAAGCTACACTCTCACCAGGTCCAAGCTACACTCACCAGGTCCAAGCTACACTCACCAGGTCCAAGCTACACTCACCAGGTCCAAGCTACACTCACCAGGTCCAAGCTACACTCACCAGGTCCAAGCTACACTCACCAGGTCCAAGCTACACTCACCATGTCCAAGCTACACACTCACCAGGTCCAAGCTACACTCACCAGGTCCAAGCTACACTCACCAGGTCCAAGCTACACTCACCAGGTACAAGCTACACTCTGTTAAGTAAAAGGACACAAATGCAACTAATGTGACATTTTATTGTGGCAACGTTTCGCTCTCCAGGAGCTTTGTCAAGCCGTTACAAGCGATATATGGACACAGTGGGCTATTATATACTCTCAAAGTGAGGTGAAATACTAGTGGTGGTCGAGGTAGTAGTGATAAGTAGTAGTAGTAGTAGTAGTAGTAATACAATAAGGTAGAACAATCAATATGCACATGAGTAAAAGGTGATAAAACAAATACTTGGGTAGTATAACAATAGGTTAGACAAATATTTTTTGCTGGAGGTTGAAATATAGAAGGCCTGTAGGAGTGTTCCACATCTACGATGTGCTTGTGTTGAATTAGCAGGAGAGACTATGTGATGGTATGGTTAACTGTTTTCAAGAGGATTCTTGCTAAGACTTCAGAGATGGTGAAGCTGCCTTTGTTTTGTTTAATTGTGTTAGAAACAAAGATAAGTGCTGATTCAAGGCATTTGCGTCTACGGAAATTAGTTTCTTTGATTACTAGTCGGGCGTCTTTGAATTTCATGAGATGATTGTTCGAATTTCGGTGTTGTACGCAGGCGTTGTTCAGGTTATCGTTTCTGCATGCATTAATGTGTTCATTGATGCGTGTTTCGAGGTTTCTTGCTGTTTCTCCTACATAAATTCTGTCGCAGCCTCCACAGGGTATAGTGTAGACCCCTGCGTTGACTGGTTCATGGTGCTTGGATTTAGTCCTGGTTAGATCCTTAATAGAAGTACTGGAAGCAATGGCGACTCTAGTGTTAGCTTGTGCAAATACTTTAGAAATGTTGGATGCAACCTGGCTGTTGGGAAGAATTATAACTTTGTTTGGAGTGGTGTTGACGCGTGGAGAATTAATGATCTGAAGAGCTCTCCATCTCTGAAGTCTTAGCAAGAATCCTCCTGAAAACAGTTAACCATACCATCACATAGTCTCTCCTGCTAATTCAACACAAGCACATCGTAGATGTGGAACACTCCTACAGGCCTTCTATATTTCAACCTCCAGCAAAAAATATTTGTCTAACCTATTGTTAAAATACCCAAGTATTTGTTTTATCACCTTTTACTCATGTGCATATTGTTTGTTCTACCTTATTGTATTACTACTACTACTACTACTACTACTTATCACTACTACCTCGACCACCACTAGTATTTCACCTCACTTTGAGAGTATATAATAGCCCACTGTGTCCATGTATCGCTTGTAACGGCTTGACAAAGCTCCTGGAGAGCGAAACGTTGCCACAATAAAATGTCACATTAGTTGCATTTGTGTCCTTTTACTTAACATATTGTCGGTAATTCTACCAATATTATTACAAGCTACACTCTCACCAGGTCCAAGCTACACTCACCAGGTCCAAGCTACACTCTCACCAGGTCCAAGCTACACTCACCAGGTCCAAGCTACACTCTCACCAGGTCCAAGCTACACTCACCAGGTCCAAGCTACACTCACCAGGTCCAAGCTACACTCACCAGGTACAAGCTACACTCTCACCAGGTCCAAGCTACACTCACCAGGTCCAAGCTACACTCACCAGGTCCAAGCTACACTCACCAGGTACAAGCTACACTCTCACCAGGTCCAAGCTACACTCACCAGGTCCAAGCTACACTCACCAGGTCCAAGCTACACTCACCAGGTCCAAGCTACACTCTCAGCTACACTCACCAGGTCAAGCTACACTACCAGGTCAAGCTACACTCACCAGGTACAAGCTACACTCTACCAGGTCCAAGTTACACTCACCAGGTCAAGCTACACTCACCAGGTCAAGCTACACTCACCAGGTCAAGCTACACTCACCAGGTCCAAGCTACACTCACCAGGTCAAGCTACACCTCACCAGGTCCAAGCTACACTCTACCAGGTCCAAGCTACACCTCACCAGGTCAGCTACACTCACCAGGTCAAGCTACACTCACCAGGTACAAGCTACACTCACCAGGTCAAGTACACTACCAGGTCCAAGTTACACTCTCACCAGGTACAAGCTTACACTCACCAGGTCCAAAAAAAAAAAAAAAAAAAAAAAAAAAAAAAAAAAAAAAAAAAAAAAAAAAAAAAAAAAAAAAAAAAAAAAAAAAAAAAAAAAAAAAAAAAAAAAAAAAAAAAAAAAAAAAAAAAAAAAAAAAAAAAAAAAAAAAAAAAAAAAAAAAAAAAAAAAAAAAAGCTACACTCTCACCAGGTCAAGCTACACTCACCAGGTCCAACCCTACCATCAACTCACCAGGTCCAAGCTACCTCACCAGGTCCAAGCTACACTACCAGGTCCAGCTACACTCACCAGGTCAAGCACACTCACCAGGTCCAAGCTACACTCTCACCAGGTCAAGCTACACTACCAGGTCCAAGCTCCAGGCAAGCTACACTCACCAGGTCTAAGCTACACTCACAAGTCTAAGCTACACTCTCACAAGGTCTAAGCTACACTCTCACCGGGTTTAAGTTACACTCTCACCATGTCTAAGTTACACTTTATCCAGGTCTAAGCTAAACTCTCACCAGGTCTAAGCTACACTCTCACCAGGTCTAAGTTACACTCTCACCAGGTCTAAGCTACACTCTCACCAGGTCTAAGCTACACTCTCACCAGGTCTAAGCTACACTCTCACAAGGTCTAAGCTACACTCTCACCAGGTCTAAGCTACACTCTCACCAGGTCTAAGCTACACTCTCACAAGGTCTAAGCTACACTCACCGGTCTAAGCTACACTCTCACAATGTCTAAGCTACACTCTCACAAGGTCTAAGCTACACTCTCACCAGGTCTAAGTTACACTCTCACCAGGTCTAAGCTACACTTTCACAAGGTCTAAGTTACACTCTCACCAGGTCTAAGCTACACTCTCACAAAGTCTAAGCTACACTCTCACCAGGTCTAAGCTACACTCTCACCAGGTCTAAGCTACACTCTCACCAGGTCTAAGCTACACTCTCACCAGGTCTAAGCTACACTCTCACCAGGTCTAAGCTACACTCTCACCAGGTCTAAGCTACACTCTCACCAGGTCTAAGTTACACTCTCACCAGGTCTAAGCTACACTCTCACAAGGTCTAAGCTACACTCTCACCAGGTCTAAGCTACACTCTACCAGGTCTAAGCTACACCTCACCAGGTCTAAGCTACACTCTCACCAGGTCTAAGCTACACTCTCACCAGGTCTAAGCTACACTCTCACCAGGTCTAAGCTACACTCCACCAGGTCTAAGCTACACTCTCACCAGGTCTAAGCTACACTCCACCAGGTCTAAGCTACACTCTCACCAGGTCTAAGCTACACTCCACCAGGTCTAAGCTACACTCTCACCAGGTCTAAGCTACACTCACCAGGTCTAAGCTACACTCTCACCAGGTCTAAGCTACACTCTCACCAGGTCTAAGTTACACTCTCACCAGGTCTAAGCTACACTCTCACCAGGTCTAAGCTACACTCTCACCAGGTCTAAGCTACACTCTCACCAGGTCTAAGCTACACTCTCACCAGGTCTAAGCTACACTCTCACAGGTCTAAGCTACACTCACCAGGTCTAAGCTACACTTCACCAGGTTTAAGCTACACTCTCACCAGGTCTAAGCTACACTCTCACCAGGTCTAAGCTACACTCTCACCAGGTCTAAGCTACACTCTCACCAGGTCTAAGCTACACTCTCACCAGGTCTAAGCTACACTCTCACCAGGTCTAAGTTACACTCTCACCAGGTCTAAGCTACACTCTCACCAGGTCTAAGCTACACTCTCTTCATTCCTTTTCATGATTTTTTAACCAATTATTCCTTTCTGTTCTGTTATTTAATTAGAAAGACACCGAGATCATCCTTCTTCCCGCTGATTAAAACAAAAACAAAACAAAAATAATCTGGATCTATAACAAGAGGTTTGTGAGTTTGGTGACGATCTCGACTATTTACAATTAGAAATGCTTCCTATCAGAATGTTTATCCCTGCAGGAATATCACAATTTGAAATAAGATATCAGTCAAGCCAGTACATAGATAGGATGGCCAGGCATGACAGATACAGGGGGGGGACAGGTATGTGTCACCCTCAGCTCTCAAGACTGAAGTAAATGTAGCTTGAATGACGTTATAACTCAGCTAAAATATTCTTATGCCACTGTAGGTCACTCAATGATATTCACAAACATCTGAGCTGATGCGGATTCTTAGTTAGTTCAGACTCTCAGGTAAGGACCCACTAGGGGCGAGGGGGAAGTGGGGACAGAAGAAGAATAGCCGGTGAGAGGAAGAGCTGAAGTAGAAGAGAAAGTCAGGACTAAACCCAACAGTCTAACTACTTTGGATTAGTGTGCGGATTCTGTAAAATGATAACCGTTCATATGTAAAACAAATTGCCATAAAATGTTTTACATGGTAGTATAAGTAAGTTTTTCAATGTAAATCAGTGTGACATAATTTATAATGAATCATGTGCGAACGAGATTATATGAATCACTGAAGCTTTTAAGAAAATTTTAACAACTGAAAAATAATAAAGTTCACCGTTATTCATAAATGTAAGTTTACTACTTTTAAACATTATGAGCAGAATAATATTCAGCTACGACTTAAACATCACCTAAACATTAACCTTAAGTATTATTTATAGCATAAACATTAGTAATGAAGAAATAACATTGCGTGTCACACCATTCAAGTTATAATATATGTTAACATTTAAACATCATTAATTTTACATTCTGACTAACATTGACACATCATTACAACATAACATAGCATCTTAGACAGTTGTACTGGCCAGTGTGCAACATAACATAGCATCTTAGACAGTTGTACTGGCCAGTGTGCAACATAACATAGCATCTTAGACAGTTGTACTGGCCAGTGTGCAACATAACATAGCATCTTAGACAGTTGTACTGGCCAGTGTGCAACATAACATAGCATCTTAGACAGTTGTACTGGCCAGTGTGCAACATAACATAGCATCTTAGACAGTTGTACTGGCCAGTGTGCAACATAACATAGCATCTTAGACAGTTGTACTGGCCAGTGTGCAACATAACATAGCATCTTAGACAGTTGTACTGGCCAGTGTGCAACATAACATAGCATCTTAGACAGTTGTACTGGCCAGTGTGCAACATAACATAGCATCTTAGACAGTTGTACTGGCCAGTGTGCAAATAACATAGCATCTAGACAGTTGTACTGGCCAGTGTGCAACATAACATAGCATCTTAGACAGTTGTACTGGCCAGTGTGCAACATAACATAGCATCTTAGACAGTTGTACTGGCCAGTGTGCAACATAACATAGCAAGAGCCACCATATTAATCCCTTTTGTCCAAGGACAGAATATCCCCAGCTGCTAGTTTTTATTTTCATCCCATAACGTTCATAGTGTGTGTGTGTACTCACCTATTTGTGGCTGCAGGGGTCGATTCATAGCTCCTGGCCCCGCCTCTTCACTGATTGCTACTAGGTCCTCTCTCTCCCTGCTCCATGAGCTTTATCAAACCTTGTCTTAAAACTATGTATGGTTCCTGTCTGAACTACGTCACTTTCTAGGCTATTCCACTTCCTGACAACTCTATGACTGAAGAAATACTTCCTAACATCACTTTGACTCATAGGAGTGTGTGTGTGTGTGTGTGTGTGTGTGTGTGTGTGTGTGTGTGCATGTGCCCGCGTGCGTAGTTTTGTGCGTGTATGAATGATGGTGAACCCACAAGCTGCGTTTGCGGAAATGCACAAATGAGTGTAAAAATAAGTGTGTGTAAGTTAAAGTTTACTTAGGTACATGTAAAAACAGTTACATAAATTATCATACAGAGTAACGTATATGTAAATTACCCAGGATAACACAAAAAGTCAGATATATTGAATTCTTTCCATTGTGCGGCGCTTGTAACTGCTCGTTTTGCAAATACATAAGACAAATAACCAAATAAAAATATGAAGTTCAACACTTATTACAATTCTCATGGCGTGGGACAGACACATTAACACACCAGCACTCATCCACACAATAAAACATTCACAAACACACACACTTAAGCTGCTTATTAGGTCCAAAAACTTACATTTAATGTAGATGAATCGTATAACAAATAGAACTCCCAAAATTTCATTGAATGGCCTCACCTTGGTGGCCGGTAAATTAGACACATATGCAACACTTGGGTATCTTTATTGAGGAAACGTTTCGCCACACAGTGGCTTCATCAGTCCATACAAAGGAGAATCGTGAAGAACAGGAGGAGTGTGAGGTTGTCAGGCCCTCAATCTGACACTGCAACATCTTGGTATCTTAATACAGGGATTTCTTCGCTTGCCTATTCCTTGGGCACGACCTACTTCCACATTGAACAAATGTGACACCTCCTACAACTGCTGCACCTCTCCTGTCTACAGTATATAAGCTCCTCTGCTCATATGCTGTTATTCTATTCAAGATTGATGGACTGACAACATCGACTCAAGATTGAGGGCCTGACAACCTCACACTCCTCCTGTTCTTCACGATTCTCCTTTGTATGGACTGATGAAGCCACTGTGTGGCGAAACGTTTCCTCAATAAAGATACCCAAGTGTTGCATATGTGTCTAATTTACCAACTCGTCGGTTCTCTGAACCATTCATTCACACCTTGGTGGCCGAACTGGACGGTAGCTTGGCTGCGTCTAGGTGACCTACGGTCGTAGCTGTCTTGGTGAGTGTAATTACTGGACGCAGTTTTCTGTGTCACCTCCAGTAATTCCACCCACCTGGACAGTCTCTACCGTAGACCAGCTAGACAAGGCCACGTTCTCATCCAGCTAGATCACTGGGGGTGGCTGAGCTGACTTCGGGATACATAACCTGGAGAAGGCTGAAGCTGGAAGATATCCTAAGGAAAGTGAGGAAGGGAAGACATCCGGGGGCCCACGGATGGATTCCTGGACACATGGACCTGGGAAAGGCGAGGATACCTTGGGTAAATGGGAAAGGGAGAATATCTGAAGGCGGACAGATGGACTCCTGGACACATGAACCTGGGGAAAGCATCAAAAACACAGTAAGTGGATGGGTGGCCTCCACGTGGCAGGGTCTGGTAACTAAGAGATAACTCGGAGGCTGACAGTGGTCGCAAACTTATGCCTTAATACATGCATTAAGGTTTATGAGACAAGGGATACCTTTTCAGATCATTGAAGTAGAGGACGCTGAGCTTATGATATACAGGAATACCATTTTTATTATTTATATTATTTATTGTCAGGGGAACGCCTTCCACCTGAACAAAAATAATAATAAAAAGAAATAAAGACTCTTGGTTAAGGAATACAAATAGTTTTTCTGATTTTTACTTAAAATATATAAAAAAAGTAGGCCTTTGTGGTTCTGGCAGGATGGAGAGTAGGAGAATATAAGGCCCAGGATGAGTCTCGGGTGTAGACGAGATGTAGGAAGGTTATCCTGGGCAGTTGTTAAGAATTCTCGTATGCCACTTGGTCGCGGCGGTACTTGAGACGTAGAAGCGGAAGAGTAGACAAAAGTAGCTAAGTCAGAGAGACGTACATCTAGCTCCTTCAAATCTCAGCGTCTGTTCAAGCTGACCAGGCCAGCAGCAGAGCTGATAAAGAGAAAAAAATAATGGTTACCACAAGTAAGCAAACATAACACTTAAGAAAGAAAAAGAATAGCATGTTCGCTTTAAGATGGAAGACATTACTGGTAACAATGAAAAAAAAAATATACACCTGGTAGATCACCTTACCTGATCAGGAGAAGAGTGAAGGTGAAGTGACTCCCAGTTTCTCTGCTCACCAGGTAAGGTTGATACTACCAGAAAAGGGGGGTTCTGCCTTGGCCCGCTAGATGGAAGCACCGGCTGAACCCATGAATGATCGCCGGCTGACTAACAACCTTAACCCCCAATTATAATCCACTTTTCCCTCACATATATTAACACATCGGCCGTTTCCCACCAAGGCAGGGTGGCCCGAAAAAGAAAAACTTTCATCATCATTCACTACATGCCAGAGGCATGCTTACACTACAGTTATAAAACTGCAACATTTAACATCCCTCCTTCAGAGTGCCAGCACTGTACTTCCCATCTCCAGGACTCAAGTCCGGCCTGCCTGTTTCCCTGAATCCCTTCATAAATGTTATTTTGCTTCTACTCCAACATAACGTCAAGTATTAAAAACCATTTGTCTCCGTTCACTCCTATCAAATACACTCATGCATGCTTGCTGGAAGTCCAAGCCCCTCGCACACAAAACCTCCTTTACCCCTTCCCACCAACCTTTCCTAGGCCGACCCTTACCCAGCCTTCCCTCCACTACAGATTTATACACTCTCGAAGTCATTTTAGTTTGTTCCATTCTCTCTACATGTCCAAACCACCTCAACAACCCCTCCTCAGCCCTCTGGATAATAGTCTTGGTAATCCGGCACCTTCTCCTAATTTCCACACTACGAATTCGCTGCATTATATTCACACCACACACTGATCTCAGACATGACATCTCCATTACCTCCAGCCTTCTCATGCCACCCATGCCACCCATGCCACTCATGCCACCGATGCTTCACACCCATATAAGAGTGTTGGTATAACTATACTTTCATACATTCCCCTCTTTGCTTCCAGGGACAAAGTTCTTTGTTTCCACAGACTCTTAAGTGCACCACTTACCCTTTTACCCTCATCAATTCTATGATTCACCTCATCCTTCATAGACCCATCTGCTGACACGTCCACTCCTAAATATCTGAATACTTTCACCTCCTCCATACTCTCCCTCCAATCTGATATCCAATCTTTCATCACCAAATCATTTTGTTATCCTCATCACTTTACTCTTTCCTATATTCACTTTCCATTTTCTTCTTTTACATACCATACCAAACTCATCCACCAACCTCTGCAACTTCTCTTTAGAATCTCCCAAAAGCACAGTGTCATCAACTCCCACTTTGTGTTAGATTCTTTATCTTGCCAAGACCCTCGCATTCACTTCTCTTACAACCCCATCTATTAATATATTGAACAGCCATGGTGACATCACACATCCTTGTCTAAGGCCTACTTTTACTGGGAAATAATCTCCCTCTCTCCTACATACTCTAACCTGAGCCTCACTATCCTCGTATAAACTCTTCACTGCTTTCAGTAACCTACCTACTGTTAAATACACCTGCAACATCTGCCACATTGCCCCCCTATCCACCCTATCATAAGCCTTTTCCAAATCCATAAATGCCACAAAACCTCTTTACCCTTATCTAAATACTGTTCAGGTATATGTTTCACTGTAAACACTTGGTCTACACACCCCCTACCTTTCCTAAAACCTCCTTGTTCATCTGCTATCCGATTCTCCGTCTTGCTCTTAATTCTTTCAATAATAACTCTACCATACACTTTACCAGGTATACTCAACAGACTTATTCCCGTATAATTAATGCACTCTCGTTTGTCACCTTGGCCTTTATACAAAGGAACTAACTATGCATGCTCTCTGCCAATCCCTAGGTATTTTACCCCAATCCCCCATTACACACCATTTTCATCACCAATTCCTTACTCAGCCAATGTCTCCCATATCCCCAGACAAATCTCATAACTTTCCTCGCAAATGCCACAACATCCGCCCTTAAAATTGGGTAAATCCCAGCCACAGACCATATTTTACTATATAATAGCGTGTTCACCACTATTACTCGCTGATGTATGGTCCCATCACCCCTACTCCATCCACCCATTCTACTTAAAGTACCTTTTAAAACATTCCTTGCATTAATTAGTCTTGCCTCTCCAAAATTATCTTTAAACACAATTCCACAAACCTTTAAACTATCAACTACTTTCCAACCACACCTATACCCCCCTATACCTCCTCCTCCCCACGTTCCAATCTCAAGCAATTTTGATTTATCATTATTAATGCTTAAACCTGTCGCCATGCCAAATATTCCCAAACACTCATTCACTCGTGTTAACGCTGTCTCATTCGTAACCAAAACAGTTGTATCATCTACATATCCAACTATCCCTGTGTCACCATCCATACCTTCCTTAAGGTGCCTCACACCATGTCTAACTAAACAATACAACGGATTCTGTAGACAAGCAAAAAGAATTTGCGACAAGGGGCACCCCTGTCGCAGTCCCTTCCCCATGCATACGGCTCTATTAATCATTCCATTTATTTGCACTCTCACTCTAACATCTCTATACAATGATTCCGCCCATTTTACTATTTCATCCCCAAAACCTTGCTTCCTCATAATTTTCCATAACATTTCCCGATCTACACTATCATACGCCGCCTTCCAATCTACAGCCAACCCCCCCCCCCCGTCGCATTCATCAATAAATTTTCGAATACTCATCAAACCTTTTGTAACACTTCTCCCCGGAATACCATATTGTCTTTTCTCTATCACCCTCTCTAACACACTTTTTATCCTATTCCCCAATACCTTAGCAAACAATTTATAATCTGCACACATCATAGGCAATGCTCTATAATTCCTAAGAGTATCATCCAGACCAGATTTTCGTATCAACACTACCACTGCCGTTCTTTGCGACTCTCCCATGCATTCAGTCTCTTTCATCACATTCAACAACCTCACTGCACATTCCTTTAATGCATCCCAATTTGCAACATAAAAGTCACTGGGCAAGCCATCCACCCCAGGCGACTTACGCAGACTCATGTTATTCAGAACAACCCACACCTCATCCTCACTTATAACACATTCCATCTCCATCCTATCCTCTTTATTCAGTATTGTTTCTACACTACTCAAAATCTGTTCACTCTCAGTTTTAACACTCATCCTAGTTCCACTCAGATCTTTCGTAAAATATTCCCCGTACCATGCACTCGCATATAAATTCATGGCGTCAGTCTTACGCATAACATGCCCCTTCTGATACACGCCCATTGTCTCATGCACCTCCAATTTATTTATCAACATGTTTTGTCTACTTTTCCTATATTTTTGCAATACACACATAGAGGGCTTATCCCCCCACAACACCTCCTCTATGCCACCACGCACACGAATCGCATCAAAACGTTCATTATGAATCATCTGCAATCTGTCTTTAATATTTCTCATTTCCACTACTTGCCTATCCGTTCTTCCATAACAACACTCAGCCAATTGTCCTTCCAAATACTTCTGTAACCCATACTTCCATTGCGCCTCTTCTCTACCTTTCATCCTATAATATTTCTGAATAGCTGGCTTTGCTACATTCACCCACCATGCAACAATATCCTTCTCTAACCTCCCATTTGCCCACACACACTTCCACCATTCACCGAAACCCATCACTGCTTCCTCACCTTCCAATAATTGCACATTTAATTTCCAATTGCCAGCCACCCACCTGACCATTCCTGACCATTCCAAGTCAACTAACACCCCTCTATGGTCTGAAAATTCAACATCCACACACGTAACTGTACTAACATTAATCATCCTAGAAACATATCCTATCTAACCTTGCAGCATATCCCCTCCTTATAAAGGTAAATTCTACATTATCACCCCCTGCAACTACATCCACTAAACTTACACTACCAAAAACATCACGCAAAACACGCAACACACATCCACCTCCCCTTGGTTCTACATCTTTTTCTCGTATGATACAGTTCCAATCACCCCCCAATACTACCACCTCTGGCAATCCTCTCAAAAAATAAATTAATTGTTCCCTCACAAACTCATCCTTTACACTTCTAACGCTACTAGCTGGTAAATAAACGCTAATGAAAGCAACACGAACACCACACCATACCCCATTTACTCTTACTAAACTCCCCTCCCTACCCTCTTCCCACTTCAACAACTGAAAAGGGCTATTCTCCTTCACTAAAACCGCCACTCCACCCTTGAAAGACCCAGAACTACCAGCATACACTCTATAATCCGGCACAATCAAATTTCTACCACATCGACAATTATGTTCTTGTATAAAGGCCACATCCACTGCATACCTTTTCATGCACACCTCAATCCACTTCCTTCTTACCTCCGCCATAGCTCCATTAATGATTCCGCGTCCAGCTCTGGCGGTGAGCGGACATGTGGGCTCCTCCCTAGCGGTTGCTTTGGGAACCTTCATTTTCAGCCAAGATGGCTGCAACGTACTGGCGACGAGTGAACACTGTTTGTGTTGTTTTGCTGCAGGGAGCGGTTCTACCAACAAATGAAGATGTGCTCTTAACGGCCATTTTACGGGACACATATGGCGTGTCTTATGAAGATCTCTACGGCTTATTGTTGAATGGAAGCAGGAGGATATTTGTTAAATTCGCCAGTACTGAGGCGTACCAGCGAGTGGTGGATGAGTACCAAGACAAGAAGATGGTTGTCAACATGGGTGTGGAGGTTTGCCTGAGAGATGTGTCGGCTACCTACAGGTGGGTTAAGGTTTTTAACGTGCCGTTTGAAGTGTGTCCAGAGGATATTCAGGATGCTTTCAAGGATTATGGTGTTATACACGCAATAAACCTGGGTAGACGTGCGCAGGGGCCCTATGCTGGGCTTTTAGAGGGTACTTATTCCCTAAAAATGAGTTTAATGAGGCCAATACCTTCGTATGTACTGATGGAATGTTTTCGTACGCAGGTATATGTGCATTACCAGGGTCAAGTTAAAACATGCAGACTGTGTGGCCAGACGGAACATTTTGCGGCTGATTGTGTGAGATGGCGAGACGTTGGGCGACAAGGTGGTGAGGAACGAGTGACATACATGGAGGATGGGAAGCAGAGAAAGGATGGCAAGGACGATGAGGAACATAGGGTGAGGGAAGCAGAAACGGAGCCCTCCCGTTGGAGTGCAGAGGTTGACGAGGATGAGGAAAGGAATCAACAGAGGAGGCAGGAAGCAGTGGAAGAGATTCCTGAGGACAGCAATCCGAAGGAGAGTGAGAGTGGTAAGGGAGACAGTATGGACGAGGAGATTTTGAAGGATCTGGGTGATCTAATAGGAAGTGAGGTGTTGGATTTTGTAAACAGTGATATTGTAGATAAACAGAAGGATGGAAAGCCAGGGCCAGTGGACGGCTCTAGGAGTGACAGTGAGGATGCATGGGAGGTGCAGGTTGAAGTGGAGGTACATAAGCCTGGTGAGGAAGTAGACATGAACATGGACAAAGGTGATTCCAGGAAAAGGACAGGGGAAGAAGCTGAAAATGACGTCCTTACGCCGGGACAACGCCCGGGGAAAATGGCGTGGACTTAAGTAGTGAGGGGTAAGGGGGGAGGGGTTAGGGATCGCAATAGTTGCAGTGTGCAACCTGCACCTGGAGTTAGAAAGAGGAGTGGCATTTCAGCAGTGAGGAATGGAAAGAATGAGGTAACGCAGCCGCAAAGGAAGGGGAAACCGATGCCTTTAGTTTCAGGTGTCTAACAATGAACATGAATGGCCTCCGACAGGAGGTCAAGAGAAGATGGGTTGAGGTGATGCTAAGTAGACATAGGATAGACGTGGTTTTTTTTCAAGAACATAATTTTAGGGGTGGAGAGGACTTGGTATTAAAAGGATATAGGTTGTTTGTGGGTCGGACTTCCTGTTTAAAAGGGGGGGCGGGAGTGGGTATTAGAGAGGGTAGTCCTTTCGAGTTAGTTTCTTGGGAGGAGGGGGAAGGGTGGTATGGGTGGATGGGAGGTGGGGAACAGTTCAAGTTAGTTTTGTTGGGGTTTACATGCCAGCTGGAGCCTGCTTAAAAGAGAAGTCTGATTTTGTCAGGTCTGAATTGATTTATGCCTTCCGGGGTTTACCTCAAGTAGCCATTCTGGGGGGTGACTGGAATAGTGTTATAAGGGTGAGAGACGTAGAGCCTAGAGGTACAGCGACAATTTTGAAGATACTCAGGGAGGTGTTGTGTGCGGTAGGAGTAGTGGATGTGGTAGGTTGTGGTAGCGAATTTGTAGAATATACATATAGTAGAGGTGCACATGCGGCACGGTTGGATAGGATTTATGTATCAAAGGTTGTTGAGGTGGAGAAGGTGGAGTGTGTGGATGCTGGTTTTTCGGATCACAAGGGAGTGATTGCACAACTAGGATGGGAGGGTGCGGTGAGGGTGTATGCAAGTTACTGGAAGTTGAATGTTAGTATTTTGGGTAGGTTGGGTGGTGAGGTGGATTTTGGGGAGTGGTGGGGAGGGTTGTGGAAGGGGGCTAGGGGGGTGGGAGGGGTGGCAAAGTGGTGGAACGATAGGGGTAAGCCTGCAACAAACGATTTTTTCGTGAATGTTAGTAGAGAGGATGCTAGGTATAGGTATGGGTATCAGAAGTATTTGGAGGGTTTATTGAAGGACAGTGGCCGAATAGGGGTGGGGGGTTCATGAAGTGGAAGGGGAAAGGGTGCATATGGAGTTGAGGGACATACAAAATGATAGGTTTCAAGCTTTACGGTTGAGGAGTGGTATGGATGAGGTTCTATGGGGAGACAGGTTGTCGGGGGTGGTTTTGAGAAACTTTAGGAGGAGGAGGGAAGTGATGACAATAGGTGCGATTGTAGTGGAGGATGCGATGGGGGGTTTGCGGAGGGGCTAGTCCTGAACACAACTGAGGCAATAAGCAGGTATGGGGAAGCATGGTTTGCAAGAAAATTTGAGGAGGAGGCGGGGGTGTCAAGGGATGAAAGGGGATTTCTGGGAAGTATTGATGAGAGAGTGAGCAGAGAGGAGAGGAGGGAGCTAGAAGGTGACATCACTGAGGAGGAAGTGTGGAATGCAGTTAAAAGTTTACGGATGGGGAAAACGCCGGGGTTGGATGGTCTTCCTGGGGAATTGTATGTTAGGTTTTGGGATGAGTTGAGAGAGATGCTGGTTAAGGTATTTAATGATATGAAGGGAGGGGGGGTTATGGAGGATTTAGTTCGTACTGGAGTGGTAGTGTTAGTGCCCAAGAAGGATGGTGCGAGAAGCTTTAAAGATTTTAGGGTAATTGTATTAATGAGTACGGACTACAAGATATACGCAAAAATACTGGTGAATAGGTTGAAAAGGTTCCCTGTAGACGGGGCAGCGTTTTTTTTTTTTTTTTTTGTGGCTGCGTTTCAGTGGTGAGGTGCAGAGGTTTCGTAATTTTTAGTGTTGTCAGTGAAGCAGATGAAAGTGTTATAGTAAAAGATGTAGTTATTTTGTCCATTACAGTGAAATGTGAGGTGACTATCAAGGGTATGAGGCTGTTATTGTATTGTTTGTCTGGACAAAATTTTAATGGTTGCAGGTGGAGTTTTCTGTTATATTTTGTTATATTAAGTAGAATATATGGTATGATATTTTGGTATGTTTTTCATGTATATATGGATATGTCCACCTGTTTGTTTGGGGTGTACTTTTTGATGTATTAATTATTCCTTAAGTGTGTGGTGATGAAGGATTCTGCTGAAGTTTTGTGAAAAATTTTCGGTTATTACTTTTTTGTTCGTGTATCATTTAATGGATGTATTCATGTTATCATTTGTTGTTCTATGTTTAGTTTTTGTGTTCGAGTATTGTGGTGATTTTGGTAGTGCCTCTTGGCCACTCTATGCTGTGTTATCCTATGTTTGTAACGAGATATCTGTCTCTTTTGGAATTTTTGTACAGTGTGTTTTTAGGTGTAGGACACTATAGTACTTATAGTATATGTAGGGTTGTGTAGGTGATATCATCATGTTTTTGGATATTAATGGATTAGGATTGTTTTTTTTTTAAAGCTTATAGTACTATGAGTTATGAATACTTTATTTATCACCTAATGTTAATGAGTTATGAAAATGTAATGCAATATTGATATCATTTTTTTGCTTAGGTTTAGTTTCTTTTCAATGTTTAGCTAGGTTGGGTTAAGGGATTTATCATGTTTTTTTTGCGACTATTTGACAATGTTTTCCATATTTTCGTCTTTTATGAGACATAATTTTTGTAAATTTTGAGTCAGAAGTAGTTTTGTACAAAACACTTTCACTGTCAGTGGTGTTTGACAGTGGGAGGTTCACTGTCAGTGGTGTTTGACAGTGGGAGGGTCTTTCCCTTTCATATAATTTTGGTAGGGAGGTTGCAAATAAGCTGAAGAAGTAGGTAGGGGATTTTATACTGTGATGCATATGTCATGATTGTATGTTTTTGATAACTTTGGTATGCTTAGTTTTCTTTGAAATTATTTTGTTGTTTTGGCATGTTTTAGTGTATGTTGTGGCAATGTTATGTATTGTGTTACTTTTGGTCGATAAGTTTTTTTTTCCTTATTGTAAGTGATAAACTGTTCTGTACTATGTTATGTCGAATGATGCAGAATGGTTTTTGTTCTTGCAGTCATATGGTTATGTACATAAGGTTTTAAATAAAATATAAAAAAAAGCTCCATTAACATTTAGCGTGATGCTCCTGAAAACATTAGAGGTGGTTTTCCTTTGGATCTACTAACTCTTTTTCCTTCCATTCTCAAACTACTTTGTCCATTACTACCGTTCAAATTCAAATTCAAATTCTTTATTTCATGTAATACAAGGTGGGGGGTACTTATAGTTATACATTAAAGTTGATATTACAAGATGGCCAATAATATGCCTAGGTATGCCTAGGCTTTTCAGGCAGTCTTATGATAGGTCTTACTCAATAGCTATACAATGGATATACAGATTGTAAGGTTAGGTTTACTTCTTGTACATCACCACCCCTTTTCTTACTTTTCAAGGCCTTTGCGGTACATCAACAGTCACTTTTTTACAGGACCTTTGCCCAGGGGTAAGTACATCATCATCACTCATGGCCATGGCTCGTTTCCTTGAATCATTATGAATTTCCATATCCGTTTCCCTATCCTCATTATGAACAATAACCTGCACGTCATGCACTTCCAATCCTCCATCATCAGGACTTTTATCTCCCATTTCCCCCACTACACTCAAAATCTCTTCATCTTTTTCCACAGAGCAAATCTCATTTGTCCCTTGCGTACTATCCAATAATCCACTCACCAACTCAGGAATCACCTCACTTATACCCAAATCTAGTTCTGCTTCCTCTTCAATTGTTCCCATTGCAGCCTGTGTGTTCACCGGAAGCATTTTACATGTTTCCATCGACTGTGTTACTATGTCACTCCATCTTGCAGTTGCGACCACGCCCACACCGTCCTGAGATTCATGTAATTCTTCATTTCCATCCTTACTCGTACGCTCCACTTCCGGACGCCATCCTTGTCTTTTATTACATGCAGCAGCCATATGCTCATACGAGTCACATATACGACATGTTCGTTGTTGACCAGCATGTAACATATACTTGTGTTCTGAATTCTGGTAATACTACATATGAAGGTATTGTCCTTCATAATGACATTTTAAGGCTATATGATCCCTCAGGTACACCTTCATATAAACCATCAGTCCAACGACCCATTACAGCCACATGTATTTCTCCATATTGCTTGAAAGCATTCTTTACATCAATTTCCTGTGCTTCAAATGGTAAATTTCTGACCTTTATCCATTTGTATTGTTTGGAAACATCTTTTAACTTCACTTCCACTGTAGCATTTATACTTGCAAACACTTGTCCTCGAACTTATCAACGAGTGCTTCATAAACTTGGGTAGTCATCAATTTGATGAATATTCTTGCACTGCCATTGAGTGCAACGCCGTAAATATCATTATTTGCTATGCCATATTTGTCTTGAATGATAGCCGGCAGAAATACATTAGCATTCGATGGATAAATGGCTCCATTTATGAGTTCCACGCAGACAGTGTTGTCATCTTGCTATGAAAACACCAACTGCCTCAGCACAACAAGTGAATAGCCAGGAGCACCTGCCACAGCCAAGGCTGAGCAGCGAATGCCTGTGGCAGAAATAGGGGTTTTGCGAGATCAGTTGCGAGAGATGCAGAATGAAAGGTTTGATGCTATAAGGTTGCGGGGGAGGGGGGGGAATGGATGATGTGTTATGGGGTGACAGGCCATCTGCACATGTCTTGGGGAATTTTAGGAAAAGGCAGAGGGGAATGACTGTCATGGGGTTGGAGGTGGGTAATGAGGTGAATGGGTATGTGGAAGGGCAAAGGTTGGAAACAACGAAGGCGATGAGCATATATCTAGACAAGTGGTTTGAGTGTAATCTGCAAAAGAGTGAGAGTGGGGGGAGGGATGGGCGGATCTTGGTGGAGAGTATTTCAAGGGGAATGGGGAGGGAAGATAGAGAAGAGATGGAGGGGGTGATTACTGAGGATGAGGTGTGGTTGGCGGTGCAGGGTATGAGCAGAAAGAAATCGCCGGGTATAGATGGTATCCCTAATGATTTCTATTTGATGAATTGGGGGAGTGTAAAGGAATGTATGGTTCGTTTGTTGAATCGGATGAAAGAGACAGGAAGTATGGGAAGTACGCAGCGCACAGGGGTGGTAGTGTTAGTAAAAAAGGGTGAGGGTGAGGTGACAATCCGGGATTATAGAGTGCTTTCGATGATGTGTGCTGACCATAAAATTTTTGTTAAAGTGTTGGGTAATAGAATGAAAAGTGTGCTACATGGTGTCATTGAGCAGGGGCAGTATGGAATCCCAGGTCGCAGTATGAATAACGGGCATGGGAGGATCAGGGAGTTTATAGAGGGTAGAGAGGGAGGGGAGTGCTGGGCCTGGACTGGAGAGCGGCGTATGACAGTGTAGAAAGAGATATGTTATGGGAGTTTATGTGTAGGCAGGGGGTATGGGGAGGAAATAGTAGGTTGGGCAGAGACGTTGTATACGGACGCGTGTGTGAGAGTGCAAATCAATGGACGTATAGGGAAAGAAGTTAGGATGGGAAAGGGTTTGTGACAGGGGTGCCCTGTGTCACAAATCCTGTTTGCATGTCTACAGAACCCTTTTTATAGCCTGATTGCGGAAGGGGTACAGAAGGGGCGTGAGGGACGAGGATGTGCCACTGGTATAGTGGGGTTGACACAACTGTCTTGGTGGGAGGAGAAGAGGGCCTAAGTAATGTGGGAAGGATTATACGTATATTTGGGAAAGCGACAGGTATGTCAGTCAATGGGGCCAAGTCTAAGTTGTTGGAGGTAGGTAATTGGGTGGGAGGGGGTCTGGGGGCGAGGTACAGGTGGCCAGTGGTGGATTGGTTAAAGATTTGTGGGATTGTTTATATGAATGACACGCAGGAAGCTAGGAGAGTAAATTCGTCAGACGTGCTTAGAATGGGGGGATGGAGGCCGGGGGATCTAGCTTTGCAGCAGCGTGTGATTGTAGTGAATACAATTGTGTATAGTAGATTATGGCATACTGCAGCAGTTTTCCCGTTGATGACGGAGGATGTGAGGGATTTGGAAAAAAAGGTCTTAAGGTATGTATGGGGTTATGGTAAACATTGGTTATGTAAGGAAGTGGTGATGCAAAGGGTGAGGATAGGGGGCTTGGGGTTGATATCAATAGACACGCGAGTGAGGTGCATGTATGTGAAGCAATGTTATGCAAGGACAGGTGGGGATTGGTTGCAGTGGTTATTAGCAGTGAGGGAACCTGGGAGGATAAGGGCAAGTGTATTGGGGAAGGTAGGGGAGGCAAGGGAAGTAGTAGTGGGGGTTGTGGAGTATCTGGTGTATGACTGGGAGGGGATATGGGGGGGGTTGACTAAGATGAAATTGAGGGTAAAGGTAAGGGAGGTGATCGTTAGGTTCTTGCATGGAGTGATAGCTTCAAAGTCTATACTGTTTAAGATGGGATTGGTAGGGGCATCAGCATGTAGCAGATGTGGAATGGAGGAAACAGCTTATCATGCCATTTACTTCTGTGAGAGTTTGAATACCGTAAGGGTGTGGATTGGGAGGGTTATTCGTATGTTGGGAGGGGGGTATACAGACATTACGAGTATTGAGTTTGGATATTAGGGGTGTGGGTGGGGCAGTAAGTCGGGCATTGTTGTATGTCATGGCGGATTTCCTGTATGTGTCATGGGTGATGAGGGAGGTGACGGGGAATGTGTGGATTAGGGCCATAGTGGGTAGCATGTATCGCACAAGATGTAGGAATAGGGTAATTTATGGGAGGTCGTGGGATGTCCTTTTCTTGGAAAGCTATAGGAATATGACGATCAGGGATTTACTAGGGGTGAGGTGAGGGGATTCTATTAAATGGGCTAGTCTGCAGGTGGGAGATGTAAGTGGTGGATGAAAGGGTAGATAGGGTACGCTTGATGATGTGGAAAATGGTTAGAAGCGTGGGGGGAGGGTGGGGTGGGGTGGTGAGGTGACGGGTGACTCAAGCGATGTATGTCACGGGGGACGCATGACGTTTTTGTGGAGGGTGTGGTGCATAGAGGTGGGTAGTGAAAGAATGAAAGAGGGGTGGGGAGACGGAGGTGACTGGGTAGGGGTATCATTTTCTTTATCATACTTTATTCATTTTTGTTCATATATTCAAAGGGTGAATTAAAGGGGGCTTACCTAGAGGCAATGCAGAATATACTGCACGTGTATGTGGATAAGGTTTGATTAACCTTATTTTGTGTTAAAGATGCACGAAAGTCATGAGCAAGGTGAATGCCATGGCTATAATTACCAGAGATGTTGTGTTCAGGGATAAAATAGTTTTGGTGTGGAAATCTGTAGATTAAAAAGCAGATAATAATGTGGTACATAGATCCATGATGTTTTGGGGCAAGTATATTTAGCCTGTTGCATCAGGTGATAGAAAATAGTTATGTATATCAAAAGTCTGTTCTATACCCTGTTGTTATGTGAGGTGAGGGTGGGGGGAAGGGTGGGGTGGGGAGTGGGAGTTATAGCGGTGGTATACCGAGTCAATGTAATATAATAATAATAGAGCCGCTATATGTGGATGGTTCCATTGTCATTCTGTGAAGGCAAGACATTAATTTATTGTGTACATACATTGTGTAGATGGTTGTTTTCAGTGTTGTTGTGATATACAGAATATAATTGTAGGATTAAAAATATACAGTATATACTTGTAGGATTAAAATTATATGGTAACAGGCGGGGTTGTGTGGCCCAATGTGAGCGTTATGCTTATGATGTTATGATAATGGTTTTTATGTACAGAGTCGGTTTCAAATAGATAGGACATAAGAGGTGTTAATATATATTATGCATCTTAACAACTGTATATATTACATGCAAGACTTGTTTTCCAGTGTATATAATGTACCTTTATAACTTCGATGTATGTGGGTGAATAAGGTTTAATTGTGTATGGTACAGGTTTCTATTATGTGATGACTGGTTCTTTGTTTACGTGTTGATTATATATTACATAACTGCTCTGTTACGTTGTATGCCTGTTGGCGCTTTTGTTTATTGTATATGTATTCCTAATGTTTTTAAATAAAATATAAAAAAAACTCTGAGCTATGGTTTCTGGGGTTTTTACAAGGAAGGGTTGGTCTCTGATGTAGGGAGTTTAAGGGTTAGGTGTGCAAGTTGTTTTGTGGGGTTTATGTATGGGGTAGGGGAAGAGGTGGTTTCTCGGGTTTTTTCCCGATCATCCACTCACCCTTTTCCCCTTGGGGAAAGGGGTAGGGGTTTTTCTTTTTATGGATGAGTATGTGTGTGGTATGTTTGGTGACTCGGACGGGGGGGGGGAGGTTTTGGGTGGTTATATTTTTGTCCTTTTTGGGTTTCAGGGTTTTTTTTCCAAAGGGGGTTTGCCTTACTTGGGGGCCAGGTGTGTGCCCTAAGTGTTTTTTATATTGTTTTTGTTTTCCTTTTGGTTCTCTTTTAAAGAGGTTAAAGTTTTTTTTTATACTATTATTCCCTTTTCATGGCTTGTTATCTGGCAATATTCTTCGTATTTTAATATGAGAAGATGTACTGCAGTTCTTTCTTTCTATGTATGTATAAACACTGGATGGGACTGATCTGATGACTTTATCACTGTGAGGTGTTGCTACCAGACCACGGGTTTCCTTTTACTGAAGTTTATATGACTTGCACGCAATGTGTGTGTGCCTAGGATCATTATTATTGTTGGGTCACATTATCACGGGTTTTAGTTGTAGGTTTAGGGTTTTCATTGTCTGTTTTTCAAACTCTTTCGGAGTTTCTATGTTTTGTTTCAGTTAGGTATATTTTGTGTATATTCCACTCCCAGCCTTGGTGGTGTGCGGGAGCGCTGAGAGTCCCCTAGCAGCCGCCTGGTGAAACTTTATTTTCTGAGTCATGGCAGAAGGGTGGAGACGTCGTGTCAACACGATCGGCATAGAAGTGCTTCAGGGTGCTGTACACCAGACTGATGTGGACATGGTCTTGCCAGCAATTCTTCGAGACTCTTTGGGCATCGACCATTCAGAGCTTTACGGCATATCGTTAAATGGTATGCGGCGACTGTTTGTCAAGTTTGCTTGCACGGCAGCGTATAACCGAGTGGTGGATAAGTACCAGGATCAACACTTGATTGTCATGCAGGGCTTGGAGGTATGTGTGCATTATGTTTCGGCCACATATAAATGGATTAAGCTCAAGAACGTTCCATTTGTGGCCGGGGAATGTGACATTGGTGAAGAAATGCAGCAGTATGGGGTGGTGCATGCAGTGACAGTTGGTAGATGGACAACTGGCGTTTATGCAGAAATGTTGGAGGGTACGTATGCAGTCAAGATGACATTAAGGAAGCCAATACCCTCGTACGTACTGATGAAAGGATTTCTATCACAGGTATATGTCACGTATGTCGGCCAGATTACGACCTGCCAGCTGTGTGGACAGGCTGGACATATGGCGATGAATTGTAAAACTAGAAGAACAGAGGAAAAGTAGGTATTCGAAAGGGATGGACGGCAGTTTGCCTATGATACACAAAGGCGGTCTGGGGAGGATGGAGCGATGGAGGTAGGTGCGCAGGAGGGCGTGGTACAGCGTGTGTGGAGTGTGGAGGTGGATCAAGAGGAAGCAGCAAGGAGTACACAGGAGGTGGAATCTTCGGTGGTGCAGGAGGGGACAGGAGACATCATTGGTATCTGAGCCAAGGAGTGTCAGGAGGAGGCTGAACTATTGAACGACTTGAATGCCTTTATAGGAAGTAATCCTCTGGTCTTGAAAAAAGAAATCCCAGTGGGAATCTTCATTGATTTACGTAAAGCTTTTGATACAGTTGACCATGATCTGTGGAGGTGGTGTCAGGAATAGTCCAAGAGGGGAGACAGGAGGTACAGGAGGTCTTTGAGGATGGGCAGGGAAGCTTGCCAGAGCAGGGGGACAAGGATATTGGGCAGGAGAGGTTGGTTCTGTTGTGGTGGCTGGGTGCACGTGAGGAGGATATGGAGGTGATGGATGCTAAGGGAGAGACGAGGAAACGGCCTGGTGATGATTATGATGATGAGGTGTTGACAGCAGCACAACTAACAGGTAAAAAGATGTGGACTGAGGTGGTCCAAGGTAAAGGTTGTAAAAGTAAGGAAGCTGGATGTGGTAAAATTTCCAAGGGAAAGGGAAGAGTAGGAGGGAAAGCCATATGGGAAAGGTGATATGAAATTGGTGAAGCATAAGGAAAACCCCAACCGTATCTTCAAGTGTCTCACGATTAACGTGAATGGCCTCAAAAATGAGGTCAAGAGAGCTTGGGTGGCGGTAACTTTGAGAAGGTTGAGAATGGATGTTGTGTTCAAACAGGAACATAATTATCGTAGGTGTGAAGAGATTGTGGTTAAAGGATACAAGGTGTATCCATGTGATGTGGGGCTTTCAAAGGGGAGTTTTGGTAGGGATCAGGAGGATAGCCCATTTCAGTTGTCAACTTGGGAGGCAGTGGGGGAAGGGTAGTACGGGTGAATGGGACGTGGGGGATGCAGGTGAGTTTTTGGGGGTGTATATGCCAGGGTGGCAAATAGGAGTATAAAAAATGATTTTGTGTATAATGAATTGAGGTATGCCTTTCGTAGTTTGCCCCAGGTGGTTATTGTTGGAGGCGATTGGAATAGTGTGATACGGATTAGGGATGTGGAGCCAATAGCAAAGAACTACAGACCAATTGCGCTAACGTCTCATATCATAAAAATATTTGAAAGGGTTCTAGAAGCAAGATCGCCACCCATCTTGATACCCATCAATTGCACAACCCAGGGCAGCATGGGTTTAGAGCAGGCCACTCCTGTCTGTCCCAACTACTGGACCACTACGACAAGGTCCTGGATGCTCTAGAAGATAAACAGAATGCAGATGTTATATACACAGATTTTGCAAAAGCCTTTGACAAGTGTGACCATGGTGTAATAGCACACAAAATGCGTGATAAAGGAATAACAGGAAAAGTTGGTAGATGGATCTATAATTTCCTAACACGTAGAACACAAAGAGTAGTAGTCAACAGAGTAAAGTCTGAGGCAGCTACTGTGAAAAGCTCTGTTCCACAAGGCACAGTACTTGCTCCCATCCTATTCCTCATCCTCATATCAGACATTGACAGGGATATAAGCCACAGTGCTGTGTCTTCCTTTGCAGATGACACCCGAATCTGTATGACAGTGTCCACCGTTGAAGACACTGCAAGACTCCAACAGACATAAACCAAATCTTTAAATGGGCTGCAGAAAACAATATGAAGTTCAATGATGAGAAATTTATATTACTCAGATACGGAAAACGTGAAGAAATTAAAATATCATCGGAGTACAAAACTAATTCAAACCACACAATAGAGTGCAAAACTAATGTCAAAGACCTGGGAGTGATCATGTCAGAGGATCTCACCTTCAAGGACCATAACAATGTAGCAATTGCATCTGCTCGAAAATGACAGGATGGATAATGAGAACCTTCAAAACCAGGGATGCCAAGCCCATGTTGACACATTTCAGATCGCTTGTTCTATCTAGGCTGGAATATTGCTGCACACTAACTGCACCTTTCAAGGCGGGTGAAATTGCTGACCTTGAAAATGTGCAGAGAACCTTCACCACACGCATAAGTGCGATAAACCACCTCAACTACTGGGAACGCTTGAAGTTCCTAAACCTGTACTCTCTAGAACGCAGGCGGAGAGATACATTATTATATACACATGGAAAATTCTCGAGGGCTTAGTACCAAACTTGCACACAAAAATCACTCCGTCAAAGCAACAGACTCGGCAGGCGATGTAACATCCCCCAATGAAGAGCAGGGGTGCCACTAGCACGTTGAGGACAACACAATAAGTGTGAGGGCCCAAGATTGTTCAGCTGCCTCCCAGCATACATCAGGGGGATTACCAACAAGCCCCTGGCTGTCTTCAAGCAGGCACTGGACAGGCACCTCAAGTCGGTACCTGATCAGCCGGGCTGTGGTTCGTACGTTGGACTGCGTGCAGCCAGCAGTAACAGCCTGGTTGATCAGGCTCTGGTCCAACAGGAGGCCTGGTCACAGACCGGGCCACGGGGGCGTTGACCCCTGGAATTCTCTCCAGGTAGACTCCAGGTAAGGGGAGGGGTTGTGATTTAGGTGCCCTAAGGGATGTCTTAGGTGCGGTGGGTTTGGTTGATGTGGTGGGAGGAGGGAATGACGTGGTGGAATACACTTATGTAAGGCATAATTATGCAGCTAGGTTAGATAGAATTTACGTGACAAGATGGGTGGAAGTGGTGAAGGTGGAGTGTATAGATCTGGGGTTTTCGGATCATAGGGGCTTATTGTTTGAGGGGGAGTGGGTGGGGGTAGTTCGTGTCTATAAGGGTTACTGGAAGTTGAATACTAGTTTATTGGTGAAGGATGGGGTAGAGGAGGCTTTTCAAGAGTGGTGGGAGGGTGTGTGGGATGGGGGGAAAGGGGTGATTGGGGGTGTAGTGAAGTGGTGGACGGAGGTAGGGAAGGTGGAAATTAGGAAATTCTTTGAGAGGGTTGGTCTAGAGGAAGCTAGGTATCGTTTTGAATATCAAAAGTATTTGGAGGGGTTGTTAGGGAAATATCAGGGAGGGGTTTGGGCTGGTAGACATATAGATGAAGTGAGGGAAATAAGAAATAGGTTACAAGAGCTTCAGGAGGAGAAATTTCAGGCTTTACGGGTCAGAAGCGGTATGGAAGAGGTGTTATGGGAGAATAAAGTATCCAGGGTGGTGCTGCGGAATTTCCAGCAGAGGAGAAAAAAATATGCTAATAGAATCTTTGAAGGTGGACGTAGAAGGGGGAGGGTATAGCGAAGGGAGGGTGTTGAGAACTACAGAAGGTATGGGGGGTATGCTGAATGGTGGTTTCGAGATAAATTTGCTCATCAGTAGGGGGCGGGGCCGGAGAGGAAGAGGGTCTTGGGGAGTATCGGGAAGGTATTGGGGGAGGAGGAGCGGGAGGTTTGTGAGGGAGAGATCTTGGAGGAGGAGGTCTGAAAGGCAGTGAAGGGGTTACGGTTGGGGAAGTCGCCAGGTATTGATGGGTTGGCTGGGGATTTATATATGCATTATTGGCAGGTATTGAGGGGGTTGCTGGTATGGTTGATGAATGAATTGAAGGAAGGAGGATATATGGGGGAGTCGTCCTCCACGAGTGGGTATACCGCAGCTACATACCACAGATTACTGTATACTAAGGAATTAACAACTACAACCCTCTGCAAGAGAGTGACCTCTCCAGGCCGCCCCCCCTCCATCCTACCCAGAGCAGCATTAACCACTGCCGAGGAATTCACCTCCCGCGCAACACCGCCTGATTACAAAACCACACACCACATATCCTTAACCTATCCACTATTGGCCACCCAAAACCCTGACCCAGCGTGCCCCCTACCCATTCGCCCACCTCCAATAATTTCGATTTTACCCTATTCACCCGCATACCAGTGGCCTAACCAAAAACCTCCATTATCCTATTGACATTACCTAACCCCTCCATTGTGCCTACTAAAATAGTGGTGTCGTCTACATAACCTATAATACCTGTATCTGCCACCCCATGATTACTCCCTTCCCTCACCCCTTCTGACACTAATCTGAAAAAAGGGTCCTGTAAACACGCAAACAGAAGCTGTGTCAAGGGGCACCTCTGCCGCAGCCCCCGCCCCAAACGCACCTCGGTCCCCAACCTCCCATTCACCTGTACCCTCAAACGTGCATGCTCATACAAAGTGCGGACCCAACCCACGACCTCCGCCCCAAACCCCTGCCGTAAAAGCACCGCCTGCAACATATCCCTATCAACACTATCATAAGCCTTTTCCCAATCAAGCCTTAAAACACCCCCAGCTGTTCTGCTCTCTAAAAAACCTTTGATAATCAGATGACCCTCCCTCATACTTCTCCCTGGTACCCCATACTGACTCCCCTCCAGTAAGCTCTCCAAAACTCCTTTCATTCTATTAGCAAGAATTTGTGCAAGTAAAGAGGGGAATGTATGAAAGTATAGTTATACCAACGCTCTTATATGGGTGTGAAGCATGGGTGATGAATGTTGCAACGAGGAGAAGGCTGGAGGCAGTGGAGATGTCATGTCTGAGGTCAATGTGTGGTGTGAATATAATGCAGAGAATTCGGAGTTTGGAAATTAGGAGGAGGTGCGGGATTACCAAAACGATTGTACAGAGAGCTGAGGAGGGGTTGTTGAGGTGGTTTGGACATGTAGAGAGAATGGAACGAGACAGAGTGACTTCGAGAGTGTATGGATCTGTAGTGGAGGGAAGGCGGGGTAGGGGTCGGCCTAGGAAAGGTTGGAGGGAGGGGGTAAAGGAAGTTTTGTGTGCGAGGGGCTTGGATTTCCAGCAAGCATGTGTGAGCGTATTTGATAGGAGTGAATGGAGGCATATGGTTTTTAATACTTGACGTGCTGTTGGAGTGTGAGCAAAGTAACATTTATGAAGGGATTCAGGGAAACCGGCAGGCCAGACTTGAGTTCTGGAGATGGGAAGTACAGTGCCGGCACTCTGAAGGAGGGGTGTAAATGTTGCAGTTTTATAACTGTAGTGTAAAGCACCCTTCTGGCAAGACAGTGATAGAGTGAATGATGATGAAAGTTTTTCTTTTTCGGGCCACCCTGCCTTGGTGGGAATCGGCCGATGTGGTAATAAAAAAAAAATCTTATAATCTACACACATAAGTGTGAATGGCCTATAATCCTCAACCATCCCACATGCACGATTTTTCGGCACTAAAACTACATTACCTATTGACATATCCCCGCCCAAACTACCTTTCAATTTCATAGCATTAAACAGCCTAACTAGCATCCCTCACAGAACCTCCCAATGAACTATAAAAAAATCCCCAGAAATCCCATCCAGGCCAGGGGCCTTGCCCAGGGCCTGACCCTTCACTGCCTGCCAAACCTCCTCCTCAGTTATAGACCCTTCCATACGCTCTATCTCCAGACCCTATCCTCTCAACTATACAATCTAAAATTACATCCCGGGATACCCCATCACTTTCCCCCTGACTCATCTTACACTCACCTCAAACCAAGCATCCGCATAATAACTCATGGCTTCCGTGGTACGAAGAATCTGCCCCTTCCGATACCCCGGCACTCCTCAGTTACCCTCAGAGACATGACCGTCATATCTCTTCTCCGGTTCTGAAAAGTACGTAACACTAAGGCAGAGGGCTTATCCCCCATAAAACATTCTCTAAACCTCCTCGTACCCTCAGAGCATGAAAATTTTCCTTCTGCAACTCCCGCAATCGTGACCGCAGATGATCAATTTCAGCTAGGGGATACCGCCCTCCACTCTCATAACAAGTCCTCAATTACCCCTCTAGGTACCTCAACATTCCCAACCTTTGCCTCGCATCTTCCCTACCCAGGTGCCTATAAAATTCCTGGATTGCCACTTTAGCCCACACACTCCACCATTCCACTATATCACTAATCCCCTTCCCATCGTTCCATACTCGTCCCCACCAATCCGCAAAAACCTCCCTGTGATCCAACCCCTGCAACAACCTCACATTTAATTTCCAATACCCGGAATATATCTTCACCGCCCCAGCCCATCCCATCTCTACCAACACACCCCTATGATCAGAAAAACCAAAATCCTGACATTTAACCTCACCTACCTGAACTGCCCCTGATACATATACCCGGTCCAACCTAGCCGCATAACCCTGTTTAATATAAGTGTGATCCACACGCCACCCTCCTCCCCTAACCACATCCTCCACACTAACCGCCCTCAGCACCTCCCTCAAGCTCTGCAACAAACAACCTGCCCCTCGAGGTTCCACATCCCTCCCTCTAATAATGCAATTCCAATCCCCGGCAATTATCGTAACCAAAGGTAAACCTCTCAACGCATAAACCAAATCATCACGTACAAAATCATCCTTTACACGGCGATTGGAAGTTGCCAGCATATATACACCAATGAAACACACCTGTATATCTCCCCAAACCCCATCCACCCGTACTATCCTACCCCCACCCCTCTCCTCCCAGGCTTTTAACTTGAAAGGGCTGGTCTCACGTATACCCAATATCACCCCACCCTTGAAGTGCCCCGAACTCCCAGTATAACACTTATATCCCTTCAAACACAAATCCCTACCACACCTATAATTATGCTCCTGGAGAAAGCATACATCCACATTCAACTGTCTGAGCGTCACCTCAATCCATCTCCTCCGAACTTCCGCCCGGAGCCCATTAACATTTAAGTTGAAACACCTGAATAGGTCAAAGGGGGTTTGCCACTTTGGCGCACAGACCCTGTCACAACTGGCACAGAAACCCCACTTTGTGCCCTACCTCCTTTCACTCCTGTCCCACTTTTCTTTCCCTGGGGCACAACCTTCTTCCCCTTGACAACATCCCTCCAGGCCATTTTAGAAGACCTTTGGCCCGGGGTTATCTCATCATCCTCAGAATCCCCACTGGGCCGCTTGCGGGATGCTTCCACACATTCCATCTCCCTGTTACCTTCCTCCCTATACACCTCCACCTCAGCCACCACCACAGGAACAGAGTCAACAAGGTCCTCTACCGGACCAATCTCGCACTCCGGACGCTCCGAAACACCACATGAGTTCTCATCCAAGCCCAAAACACCCACCGGCGACGGGCTCCCAAGGAGGCTCTGGATGTCCTCGAAACAAGGCCTCAATAACTCAGGGACCACCTCCAACAAGTCACCCTCCATGGCAACCTGGGAACACTCCTGCTCCTATTCCTGCGTTGTTGGGGGTAAAGTCAAAACGGTCTCCTCTGCAGCATCAACCGCCTCACTCCAACTCTGAGGGACATCCTCAGTATCAAGGACCTCGGCCACATCCAAGTGTACACTCGTCTTGGTCATTTCTCTCAGGTCTGTCGCAGCACGAAAAGTCCCATCATCTCGACGTCCAGGTTGCCGCTCCCTGCGTTGATCACACGTAGCCGCCATATGTCCCGGGGCACCACAGAGCCGGCACGTCCTCACCTGTCCAGCATACGAGACGTATACTTGAGTACGAAACTCTTGCATCCGAACGTATGACGGGATAGGCCTCCTCAAAGTCATTTTGAGGGAGTATGATCCCACCAGCATGCCAGCATAAGTTCCCTGCTGCCACCGACCAACATTAGCTACATGTATAGTCCCATACTGGCCGAATACTCGCCGGACATCAAATTCAGCAGCCTCAAATGGGAGGTTCTTCACATGAATCCAAGAGTAATGCACGGACACGTCACGCATACGCACCTCCAATCCCGAGTTGACGACAATAGGCTTGTCCTGAAACTTGTCCACCACTTCCTCATACACGCCAGTGGAGTTGAACTTGACGAAAAATCTGGCTGATCCAT
Source organism: Cherax destructor (assembly GCA_009830355.1). Classification (NCBI taxonomy): domain Eukaryota; kingdom Metazoa; phylum Arthropoda; class Malacostraca; order Decapoda; family Parastacidae; genus Cherax; species Cherax destructor. The sequence goes on along the minus strand of WNWK01007210.1, from coordinate 4,633 downwards.
TCAAAGAGATGCCATAAATGGCCTCAGTCGATATTCCGAAGGTGTCACGTAGAACCAATGGCAAGATGATCTCAGCATTATCAGGATACACAGCACCTTTAATCAAGTCCACACAGACAGTGTTGACACGTCGCTGGTAGGTATCCGCCATGATGGTGAAAATAAAATTTCACCTAACCTCCACCAGGGGGACAACTGAGCTCACCCGCGCACCACCAAGGTTGGGGAGCAACTATGTTGGTAAATATTGGGCGAATCTTACAGGTTTTTTGCAAGGCTATGGGTATGAGTATAAATGGGGCTAAATCGCGTTTGTTGGAGGTAGGGAGGTGGATAGGCAGGAGATTGGGGGAGGGATATGGGTGGGTCATAGTGGATAATATAAAAATTTGTGGTATAGTGTATATGTGTGATAGTATGTTAGCTAGGAAGGTGAACTCGGGGAGGGTAGTGCAAATGGCCTTGGGTAGGTTGGCAGGATGGAGGGCAGGGGACCTCACCTTGCAACAGAGGGTGATGGGGGTGAACGTGATGATATACAGTCGGTTATGGCATGTGGCGGTGATTTACCCTCTGTTGCAGGAGGATGTGCGTGGTTTAGAGGTTAAAGTATTCAGGTATATATGGACCTATGGTAAGCATTGGCTTAGGAAGGAGGTGGTAAGGAATCGGGTGGAGATGGGAGGTCTAGGGCTTATATGGGATGAACATAGGTTGTTGTGTCTTTATGTGAAACGTTGTATGGTGCGCGTGGGGGGCATGGATGGTAATCGTGTGGGGTTGGTGGAGCGTGAGGTGAACAAATGGTGGGGGTAAATCTTTGGGGCAGTGTTGGGATTTATTAATGAATTTGGTGGTTATGAGGAGGCTGCATAGTTTGAAGGCGTGCACAATGGAGAGGGTAGGGGGGGAAGGTTGGTTATCGAGGGTGTGGCTGAATATCCGGTGTATGATTGGGATAAGATATGGAAGGGATTCAAAGGGATGCATATCAGAGCTAAGGATAGGGAATTAATGTACAGGTTTTTACATGGTGCGGTGGCATCGAGGGCATTGTTATTCAAGATGGGGATTGTGCAGGACGGGTGCTGTAGACGGTGTGGGATGCAGGAAACGGCTTTACATGTCACATATTTCTGTGAAGCTTTGGGACCCGTGAGGGAATGGATGGGTCGGGTATTAGGGAACATGGGGGTGGGGGTATCTCTGTATTGAGGGCCCTGTGTTTGGATATAGGTAGGGTGGGAACCCAGGTGTGGAGGAGTTTATGGTATTTAATGGTAGATTTTGTGTGTGTGTCTTGGAGAATGAGGGAACAAGGGGTGGGGGAACGAATACGGGCTCTAGGTGGTGGTATGTATAGGACTAAATGTAGGAATCGGGTGGTGTATGGGAGTACTTGGGGGATAGCTTTTTCTGATGAGTATAGGGATATGGTATTGTGTGATTTGTTGCGTGCATTGGTAAGAGGGCTGGACATTTTGGACGATAATGGGTGTATGGTTGTGCGGGGTTCAGGGAGGGGGCAGGGAGTTTCATGTGTGTTATGAGTGTTGGGCAATCAGGTTTAGCAGAGTGTATGAGTGGAGTATCTGGGTTGGGGGGGGGTGAGGGTGACTGAGATGACTTTGAGTTCATATTGATGTGACGGGTGACAATGGTAGTTTTGGTCATGTCTGTGTGTTAAGGATGCTGGTGTTCAGACTTATGACGGGAGGGGGACGGGGGGTTTTGGGTTTTATTATTTTTATTTTTTATTAGTTTTTATTTTTAAATGCAAGGGATATGAGTGGGTTTACCTGAGTCCTTGACTGTGTGGGCGTTGAGATGTCATGAGCTTGGTGTGTATGTATTGTGTGGGTGTGTTGTGCTTGTCAGAAGGTTGTCTTTGATTTGTGGACTTTTAATTAGCCTTATGTAACTGTGAGGTATCATTGATATCTGAAGGCTTTTCTATGCATGGGGATGAAAACCTATGGCACTATATGTATTGATTATTGAGGTGGCAATGGTATTGAAATGTGGAGTGGGCGTACCGTGGAGGTGGTGAGTAAGCTAGAATCTTTTAAGAGGATTATGGTATAGGCTTACTTATTCATATCAATCATGGGTTTATTTGTCCTTTATTGATGTTTGTAATGTTTGATGTGTATTGTAAAGTTAACCCTTTCTAGCAATTGTTCTTCTCAATTGAGGGTAAGGGGTGATTGGGGTATGTGGGGGGGGTCACCTTGCTTGGTGAATCAAGGTGCAATACAGTACATGACATCTGTCTTATTGAAAAAGTAGATTTGGGCTTGGTTTATACAGGTCTTTGACATATTGTGTCTTTTGTTTTGTTATGGGTTAGTAATGCATACCAGGGTGGAGTGGAGGGTATGCCTGTCATTTTGTTTTCTTGCACATGTTTGTGTATGTTATTTTTTAGTATGGTATGTTGTTTAAGGCTAAGACATATAAGGGTTTGTGGTCCTTTGTGATCATATTATTAGTATTCTATTTTGTCAATGTTATTTAATTATTTTATTTATTTCTTATTGGGTAGGAAAGCAGTATAAGTCAGTGGGCTGTGGAAGGTTCTGTTAATGGACTGTTGTATTTATATCTATTCAGTGTTATTAGCTTGTTGTTGTTTGTAGGTGATTGATGTATGTATGTTTATGATAACCATGAATATCCGGCATTATTTGGTTTAAAAGTATTAATTTTTGAGTGTTCGACTGTATATTTTCATGGAAGGAGTCTTTCCATGCTATTGTGATGTTTTGTGCATATAGATTTAGGTTTTTGTGATTTTGTTATGCCCTTACTTGCAGGAAGGGGCCAATTTGGTATTTGTATTGTACATTGTTTGATTTCAAATAAAATATAAAAAAAAAAGAATACACACAGTGTTAACTCTGCGACGACCAACTGCGCCATGTTGTGAAAACAACAATGTCACAAGGCGCCGGTAGAGGCAGGCTGGCCGCACGTCCGCTCGACACCAAGGTTGAGCGACAAATGGATATATAGTTATTGATGGGACTCGTGTTGCAGGTTAATTTTGTACTTTATAGTGCACGTGAGGTATTTGTGAAACGCCAAGAGCATGGTTAGGATAAATGGGTATTTTGGAGTTTAGTTTTTTGTATATTATATACTTCTATATGTTATATGCAATGTATTGTAATATGTTGTTAAATAAAAATATATATAAAAAAAAGTTAAATACACTTGTGTTCTGAAATCAGCCATTACAATGTAGGAGGAATAGGTCGTCGAATGGTCATCTTCAAGGAATACATTCCCTCGAATAGGCCCTCAGTGGCCCCTCATTCCACTTCCCAGCTGTCACTGCATGCACCATCCCATATTCACCAAAGATCTTCATAATGTCCACTTGGTCCGCCTCAAATGGGACGTTTTTAACACAAACCCAAGAATATGCCCGGGACACATCCTTCAGTCATACTTGCATGGTGGAATTAACTGTATACACTTTGTCGTGATGTTTTTTTTATATTTTATTGAGAAAACAATTACAAAACACATGACAATACGGAGACAGAAAACAGAGTGATAACTTAAAATACAAGCACTAACTGTGCTGGCAAAGCAACAACAGAGGTTAACAAAATTTTCCCTACTTAAGAAAACATACAAAGCATAAATACAATTCACAAAACCAGAAAATCTTATCATCCAATGCTTACCATCCATGAACAGGAAAAATAATAACCGTATGTACATAACCCGGACACAAATCACAAACAGGAACTAAATGACTTAAGTGACAGTTGTTGTGATAAAAACATAGGCCTTATTCCTAGGCTTTATTGAACACAAAATCCATGGTACATGTCTGCAACAGAAGAAAATACATCTAATGACTGCTGCTGCAGGACAGGTGATGTAAGTGCATATATCCTCAGAAAAGCTATAGCTACTGGCGACATATTTAAGCTTACCATGTAATCTGCATCACGAATGTATCTGTGTAAGAGAGAGACCACACGCCATGCTGGGCCATCGCTGTACTGTTTGTTGTTATTGTAAGGAGCCCCTGAGGTGGTGCAGTATTGTGTCCTGCTGCGGCTCCCACAAGAGCGGTATCACTACAATCTCCCTTCTAAAATATCAGATACAGTAATCCTCCAAACGGTTAGGTGGGTGACGTGTACGTCCAGACCTTCGTAGCCCTTGAGCCTCTTCACCGGGTTCGGTATTTTCTAGCGGGTTTGACTATCTGCTGGAGCGGCGTCCTCTATTTCAATAGGGTAGCCTGAAAAGGCTTCCTGGAGAAACCGAAGCATCTTTCGCAACATCTATTGGTGTATCTTGAGATTCCGCACTAACATTGGTTTCAACTGGGGCTAAGTGTCTTGTAGATACAGTAGTCTCTTCACCATTTTGGTAGCGAATGTGGGCATAATGCGGATTAGCTTGTAGGAGCTCTACCTCTTCCACTAAAGGATCCGTCTTGTTCATCCTACGGTGACTCTTCAGGAGAATGGGTCCAGGGTGACATAACCAGGTGGGCATGGAGGCTCCGTAGAAGAACGACGTGAATAGTTGAAGAGTCTCTATGAGGGGTAGCATTAGTAGCTGTGCACAGCAATGATCTAATAGAGTGAAGGGCATCAGGTAAGAC